>JAJPUD010006653.1:79039-124241 GCA_023553655.1 Myrmecobius fasciatus | reverse complement strand
AAAAAAAAAAAAAGGACAAGAACAGCAATAACAAGAGTTTTAGAATAAGCAAACAACCTTTTTTTTTCATTTTGTTGGTAATTAAAGATGCTGGGTTCATGTTACATTTTTTGTAGTTGTTGATTTTTTCTTTGGGGGGGGGGAATGCAAGTAAAGAGAGTTTGTGTCCTAGGTGAGAAAGTAAAACACACATAAGACACAACCTTCTAAATTACTCATTTCTTTATTATTGCTTCATCTTTTGCTCCTATCAGACATAAGCAACTCACATGCCCTTTTCCTGAATTATCCTTTCATCCCTTTCCAATACATTTTTCAAAACTATTCTTTATCCAAGAACCTTTCCTTTAATATTTGCCTCAATTTGCTTACTATTTCACTTTTAACATTTGGGAAGTCAATGTATGCTATGTAATCTAACACTCTAGGGATATTTTACTGTGTCATTTACATGTAAATATATGCATCTCTGTTTGATTTCTTTCCTCCAGGACAGGGACACCCCATAACCAATGTGAATTTAATTAATATAGCAGTGATCCTGAAGCGGTGATATGGAAGCTGCCAGGGGGCAGAGTCATTTTAATCTTTTTTTTTTCCTGGAAGTATGTCTTCAGAACCTTCTTCATTACAAAACTGGATCTGAGAAAAATCATGTACTCTCAATTTCTGCAAAATTAATAGCCCTGGTTTGAATGAATAACAAAAATCACAGAATCTCAACTATCGAAGGAAGCTCTAAGGTCATCTGGTCCTATATGTGTCCCGACTGAAATCCTTTTTGCAACATCTCTGAAAAATGATCATACCTTCATATAGTCAGCTTCAGAGATATGGGTCAAACTATTTTTTAATGACAGTTATAGGACTTTAAAGAAGAATACTAGGGAGGAATCAGGGAAGATGGCAGAGTAGATCAGAAAATTCCAACCTCTTCAGATTTCCCCTACAAACAAAACAAAATTGTTCCTCAGGATGAGCATAGACTAGCAAAAAACAAATAAGAACTGGGACAGAACACAGTTATTCCTGAAACAAACTGAAAAGACCCCAAGAAACATCTCAGGATGGGATCCCAGGATGGATTTAACTGGTGTTAAGTGTAAAAACCTTCAGGGCAACTCCAGAAAAATAGCAGGCAGGGAGCCTTGGGCTAGCTGGGTTTGACTGGAGTCTCAGCCTGAACCATAGGAACTCTACCTTCTGAAGAGCATGGAGAGTTGGGGGCCTGAGTCAAGATAAACTGAGCAAACCTCTGCTAATTAGAAATTCCAAGTCCAGTGGTGATGATAAAATGTTTCCCTGAGTGAGAAGAAACCAGCACACACCTGATGAGTGCAGAAGCAGTGGGGCAGGGATACTGTTGGCTGTGGGCACTTGCAGGAGGGGAGAACTTTTGGTACAGTATTTCAACTCAGAGGGGAAAACTGAGGTGAAGTCAGAGGCACCATGTCCCATCCCAGAATTAAATTATACCAATAGTTTTCATTAAAACAAACAAACAAACCAAAAAATGGGCAAAGAAGAAAGAAGCCACTCATAAAAATTTACTATGGGAATAGGGAAAATCAGGGTTCATATTCAGAGGAAGAAAATGAAGTTTAAAAAAAGCTTCTTCCACCCGAATGAGATGTTAAATGGTTACAAGTACATTATAAAAAATACTTTTCTATGATTATGAAAAATTATTATGAAATTAATGACTATGAAATGATTGATGATTATGCTGAATGATTGTGAAAAAATAAAACAATTAGAAAAGAGGTAGTCTTAAGAAAATTGAGAAAAGGGAAGCCAGTAAAGATCCAACCAAGAAATAACAAAATATAAAATATAAAAATATAAAAATTGGAAAAAATAGGAGAGAACATGAAACATAAGAAAAAAAAAATGGAGAAAGATCAAGAAGAGCAACCATAATAATTGGACTACCTGAAAGTTGTGACTAAAAAAAAAAGAACCTTGACTCAATAACACAAGAAATAATGCAAGAAAATAGCTTTGAAAGGGAAAGTAGAAGTTGAAAAAAATCCACTGATCACTACCTCAAAGATATCCTACAAGGAAAATATATAGGATTGTTATTGCTAAATTTTGAAACTTCTAGATCAAAGAGAACATTTTACAAGATATAAGCAAACAAAAAAAATTCAAATATACTAGAGCTGCAATTAGAATTGTACAGGATTTATAAGCAGCTACATTGAAAGTTCACAGATCCTGGAATAATATTTATCCACAATGTAAAGAACTAGGCCTGAGGTAAAAATATCATATCCATCAAAACTAACCATAACATTGATCAAAATAATGGGCATTCAACTTTCAGGTTTTGTCTCAACCAAACCTGAACTCAATAGAAAATTTAATATATAAAAACCAGCATCAAAGTCAAGGGACTCAACAAAGATAAATTATTTGTTTTTTTAAACATGGAAATGTAAACCATATATTTAAGATTGACATCAATAATTGAGTACCTCAAAAGAAAAGTTGAGGCAGAGTTGAGTATGATATAACTCTAAAAACAAAACTATGCAGGAAAAGGTTAAAATAGTAATTGTTCTATATAAATGATATCTATAGGGAGAACTAATACAGAGGCATTAGAGAGGGGTACAGGATTTATAATTTTGAAAACCTATTCACATCAGGAATGGGTTAAATAGGGAACAATATATACATACATGCATACATATAGGAGGGAATAGGAAAAGGTGGGGTATAGAAAAGTGTGTAGATTAATGGGAAAGGGACATTACTTTAATTTTTGTACGGCATATTTTGTTACAAAATTGTAGGCTAGTATATTTCAATATTCCAAAGATTTGTGACATTAGTGAAGCATTCCATTTGTTGGCACAGAATATAGTCCCTCTTTAATTTAGAAGATGGTCTTAGTGAATTACTACAGCCAGGAAATCCATCATCCTTTTGGCAAATTGGTGATAATCTTTTCAGATTTAACTGGGCTAATTCTTAGACAATGAATATATTAATATTCCAGCAAATGAAGTCTTCCCAGCTTGGAAGGACCTGTCACTTTCAGTAACATAGCTTTGGAAAACTCTGGGATACCTATACACCATAATGAAACATCAGAAAAGGAATTTATTGGACATTTATTTTTCCCTACAATAACTATAATCTGCTTCAGTGAAATTTATACCCCCCTTTTCTAGATTTGCTCTCTTGTGCCAAGTTGATTTTTAAAAATTAACTATTCCATATGAGAGTCTTCCATGAATCCTCCTACCCTTATATTTGCTCTGATCTTTCAAAAATGAAATATACTTAGTTCCATTAAATACTCTGCCCATCTTCTCACCAAATCAAGCTACCTTACTGAAGCTCTATTATTTGGCAACATCTTTCCTAAAATATGGAGTCCTCAAAATGGAAACAAATGTGTTCTCATCAAGAATGAGACTGGCAGAACTAGACATACATCATTCTACAATGGTTTCTACAAATGTAGTATTTAGTTTTAGTAAATTTTTAACTAATATTAAATTTACAATTCACAAATCTCAAGTTTTTCACATTAAATTACATGCCACCTATCCTATGTTTGTGTGCCTCCTTTTAAAAAAAAAATAAACTATACAATTCTAAATGTTTTCTTTTTGTTTGTTTTGTTTTGTTTTCTTAAATTAACTTCTGGAAATAAGTAAGTGAATTAAGAGTAGAAAAACAAATAATGAAGAGAGTAGAGTTGAATAAGTTTATCCATAATATTAAGGAAATAACTCTTAAGATCATTAAGTAATTCCTTAATCTACCAGTCCATCTATCACCATCAATCTACCAGAAATTTACCTTGATTTCAGTAGAGAAATAGATATATAAATGGCTTAGATACATATAGATGTGATATATCTATATAATTATATTTCAAATCATAGAGAGTATATAATACATTACATATGTATACATTTATTCTTCACATATGCTTGTTACACACACAATATGCACACACATACACACACGTCTGAAAACGCAGAAATGTTTGAAATACCAGAATAACAGAAATAGCTTTTTTTTCTTTAGTAGCTCACTGTTATCACAGAAATATCAAAACAACAGAAAAAATAGCTGAATTCAGCCATGTAATTTTCTCCTTTCTGATCAGTTTTCCTTATCTGAGTGTGGTTTTATTCTTTCCTCTATACAGATTATACAATTCATTTCCTTAGTAAATATGTAGACAGCTACCATTCAAACTGTTTTCTCAAAATGCTTATTTGATCTTAAAGTGAAAAACCTTTTTTTTTAATTTGGAGGAACTTGCTAAATAGTTTAAAATAACACTTTTAAAAATAAGTGCCTCATGTTAACAAGCTCTAGTTATTTGCTTAAGGAACATATTTCTCAGTGTATGTTTGGATTGTCGATTTGGGTTTCACTAGAATAAGTTTTCTTTAAAGTAAGGGGGAGGAAGAAATAAGATTTCTATCTTTTGAGAGTTTATCAAAACTTCAGTGACTGTCATATTTTTATATTCCATTTCTATTCTGATTTGCTATGTAAATAGTCAATTATGCTGTATTCTTTCTAAACCTCATTTTCTGTTTCAATATTATTTTCTGTTTTTTTAACATAGAACTTTCTTCATAATTCTATTCATTGTGCAAATCTTGATAAAAACTGGATTACTCAATAAACATATTGCATGTTTATTGAGTCAGTCAGCAAAATAGTATTGAAGACTTCATTGTACACATTCCAAAATATTTATTGTAAGTTTGGATATCCCCAGGATAAATAAATAGATAGATAAAAATATTTATTGAGGTTATTAGATTGAAAGGTTGTTTGCATGTGTGTGTGTCTGTGTGTATCTACATCCATTCAAGCTTATAACTTATAAATTCCCTCTTACAACTTCTATTCTTTAAATTGACTTCCCTTTCCCAGGTGTAGTCCCAGATAATGAGTTCTATTCTGTCCTTCTCTTTTTGCAAATGTTGGCTCCTAGTGGAGTACCAAAAAGAGTCTTAGTTGATAAATTAGATATTAGCTCATGATGAAGGTCCAAGAGATATGTAAAGAGAGGAGTAGGATATTTGTCAAATCAACCAAATTAATGATTCAGCTACCCAATTTAAAGTAATAATGGTACTAGGTACCGGGTACTAGGTAGGGTACTAGGTAGAAAACAAGGGTACTAGGTAGAAAACACCCAAGATGAGTTTGAAAGGAATGACAAACATTGAGTGAAATGGAGTAATGTTGCATAGATCTGGAACCATTAGTTGAATTGTATAATGTCTGCTAATTTTGTATAAAATATATTAAAAGAAAATTTGTTCAAATCTCCGCATTCCAGTGGTAATCCAGGAAGCGAAATATATAATCAAATCCTATATAGGAAATTACTTGGTGGCAGGTAGGAAATACAAAAGTCTCTTTTTCTTCTTCCTACCCTATTACCAATCTGAGATAACCTTGTGAACTTTAAGAATCAGGAGAATTGTACTTCTTACCAATATTTCATCAATGTTCTTTGAGATAGCACCAATTGAGGAAAGTGTCTGTATGATGTTCAAGGATAGGCCATATTTTGAGAATTTCTTAATTCTATAAAAATCATTTTCAACTTTCAAACACTTGCTTCTTTTTCCTCTCTTTCTCAGACATATGGTTTAGGAAAAAAAACTTTCATATGGATGGAATCATGAGTAAATGTTCATTTAAATGAAATAATTATTAATATACACATTAATAAAGCCTTTAGAATAAAAAAGCCTTTGACTAAAATCTTTCTGTTTGTCATTTGACTAAATACAATAATTGAATGGCTTTGTATTTTAGCATATTACACCTGTTATTTAAAAATAAGTACTTCTTTCTAGGTGGTAAGCTACAAGAACACATCTACATTAGTTAAAAGATTCATCAAAGGAAGTAAGGGATTTATACATGTGTATAACCTGTGCTACTGAGGAAAGTTTTCACTCTAGAAACAGAGTATAGATTCCATCATGTTTCTTATATGACACTGGGCAAATTATTTAAAATCTCATGATTTTGGTTTCCCTATATCTATGTAAATACAGATATAATTATATTGAGAGAATGGTGTAAATGACCTCTAAAATTCCTTCTAGCTAGACTTTTTCAATCTTATCTGCATGTAATTTATTTCATTTTCTTCCATAGATAGAAAGTTTCCCACCTTTCAAAAGAAGGAAAGAAAAGAGTTCCATCTGATTTAGAAAGGGAAAAACAAACAACAGAAAAAAAAATAAACTTTGAAATGTTTAATGCTTTCAGCCACATGCCATTGAATCCCAGAACTGGAAAATGGTTAGAGTATCTTTCTGATCAAACCTCTGAAGTGAAACAGGAAAAACTGTTCTAACAAGGAGTCATTAGTTCTTCACTTAAAGATTTCTAGTAAGGAACCCATTACTTTTCAGAATTAACTTATTTACATTTTTTCTGAGTTGTAATTATTTTAAAGTCCTTCATTCACTTGGGTTGAAACTCACCCCCCTGCAATATCCAACACCTTTTCCTAGCTTGGAGGTAACTGGGATCAATCACAAGTAATCTCACCCTCTAAATGGTAGCTAGATTGTATTAGATTTAGATTAGATTTAGATTAGATTGTATATTAGATTTAGAATTAGAATGACCTTAATTTAAATTCTACCTCGGCCACTTGCTAGCTGTGTGACCTTAAACTAGTCATTTGTAGTCTCTTAGCTTCAGTTTCTTCATCTATAAAATAACCATAATAATAGCACATAACATAACTGTGTTATAACAACTTTTATTGGTTGTTGTTAGGGTAAAATTAGATAAAAAGCAATTTTATCTAATTGCTTTTACAAACATTTACTTTACAGACTCTACAAACATTAAAACTCCTTATAAATGTTAGCTGTTCCACATGGAAGAACTAAAAAAATGACCAAGTGTTTTCTTCAGAATAAACTTCCCCATTTCTTTTAAGTAGTCTTTCCATAATATGGTTTCCAACAACCCCAATTTTTTGGTTGTTATATTTTTGGGGTAAATCATCTTGACAATACCCTTCCTGAAACATAGTGCTCAGAACTGAACCAATAAGTCAGTTGTTTTCTGAGAGAAGGAAAGGACAGTTGGTTGGACTAGTATTTAACTAATTCTGGACACCATCTGCATCATTGCATCCTAAGATCTTGTTAACTTATTTGATCACAATCTTCACTGTGGAATAACAATAAAATATTACAAATTTAGCTTGCACACCAATTCTGCAAACAATTGAGGTAAAAGTAATTCTATTCTATCAACAGAAATTAAAAAAAAAACTAGCAAAATATTAGTAGAAAGTAATTCACGGGACAACTTATACACCACAGAACTTCAGAGTAACAAAAATGCAAATGTGTTATTGATTTCTCCAAGGATCTTTGTACTTGGCAGTAGCAAAGAAGCTGTCAGTGACAATAGAAGGATTTCTGCAATCAAGACTTCGAAATCAGGTAGAAGCACAGACCTAATGTCACTGAAGACAAGAGGAAGGTAAGAAATGATATCTGACAATAAAATTCCTTCAACAAAATGTTTCTGTCCTCCTTCAACCTATACCTTAACATTCTAATTGAATTCAATTAAATTCGATCTCATTAACATTATTTATTTTTCCATTTCTATGGGAATCACATTATCAGAAGTTCTTAAACATATGAAAACATAAAATAGCATGATTCTTACCTTCTAGGAACTTCTAATTTACTGAGACAAATAAGTATGTACCTGTTTCTATATATTGTAGAAATGTTTATACGTACACGTGTATATATATATGTATATATATGCAAATATGTGTGTATACTATTTATATGCATACATGTACACATGTATATATATATGTAAAGGTAATGTGATATATAAAAAGGTGATAGGATGCATTTATGCAAATTAATGTGTTATAAGAAAATAGTGTATTAGGATAAAGGAGAGTTTCTTACAATGTACCATAAGGCATAGAAACAAGTGCTGATTTTCAGGTAAGGATTGGCTACATCAGGAAAGATTTCATCAAAGAGGTAAAATCTGAGCTGGACCTTGACAAAGGAGAAGAATTTTGACAGACAGAGATATGGAAGATGAGTACATTCTAGGCAAGATGCACAATCTCTATGAAAGTATGGACTTAGAAGAGAACAAATTAAGATTAAAGATTTTCTAAAAAAAAACAGTTTCCTGAGAGAAGGAATGTGTGAAACATAAAAGAAAAATAAGATTAGAAAGGCAAAAATACATAAAAGAAAAATAAGATTAGAAAGGGAAAAAAAAGACCATATTATTCAAATCCTTGATTTCCAGGCTAAAACTATTGCTCATATATCTTCATGAAAAATTGAACAAGGAGTGGCCACAGCAAAATGATGAGGATCTATTTCCATATCCCCCCACACAAGCACACACTTTCCTCACTCTTTCCCTATATGGCCATATAGTAGAGGGTTTTTTTTTTTTTTTTTTTTGGTGTTTATAAACTGTCCCCACCTCCCCTCCATCCCTGTGTTTGTCATATTGCAAAAAAAAAAGGAAAAGCCATAAAATAAAAGACCAAAAATTGAAAATAATATGCCTTAATCTTAATTCAGCAAACAAGAACAAACAACTTTACCACTTTATGGTGTGGTCGTACCTTAAAGATAAATTCAAAATGTGAAGTCTGAACTCAGGTAAAACAAAGGGAGTAACCACTCACATTGCAAACCCTACGTTTAATACTTGCTAGCTTTCTAATGATAGGCATAAGTCTTCAAACTGTCTGAGCTTCAGTTGTCTTAATTATAAAATGAGAATAAAAGTCCATATTCTACCAAAATTAGAGATTTATTAGGAGGAAAGTGCTTTGTAAGATTTGGAAAAAAAGAATTAAAAAGCTTCCATTATTGATATTCTTCATTTTCATTTTAAGTGGTAATGTTGGCTAAAAGCATGACATTAGCACTTCCCTGTCAAATGCTTTGAACCCTATCATTATTGTTCTTCTAGGACAGTTGACTTATGATTTTGAAGGGATCTTGGAAATAACTTAGTTTAAGCTTTTCATTTTATTTCAGTTTTATAGAGTTTCTTTTCTTTTTACATTGCAAACATCTTTGAATTTACTTCTTTCAGAAATCCTACTAAAAGTGTCTTCCAATGTAACAAATTTAAAATAACATACAAGTGCTCATATATACACAACCCAAATCTATTTTAAAAAATGAACTAACACCTCTAATATGTATGGAAATTTCTACCACATTCAAGATCTTCGACCTTTCCACTGAAAAGATAAAGATTCATTTTCTTAATTTCACTTGGAAAGGAACAATGTTCAAAGTCAATTTATTTTATTTCTTATTTTAGTTACATTGTTGAAGTCATCCTCTATGTTGTTTTCCTGGTTCTACTTATCATTTTATGTGTTTTATTGTTGCTTCACTGAATTATCACACATATCCATTATTTGTTATGGTAAAATAATTTCTAGTGATATAATATTTAATTTTAGTCAAGCATAATATTTTTAAAAGAAATTACCAATTCTTGTCTAATTCCCCTTTGTTTCTACTCCTTGCCAACAAAAATAATAAAAAAATTGATAAGAAAAATTTAGATAGTATGAAATATTTTAATTCTCTTTGATGTTATAAAAAGAAAATCATATAATTATTATTTTTCCATGAGTTAGAATAATTTACATTCTCACTACCCGTCTATTATTGTACTTATCTTGCTACAACCTTTCTCACATAACTATTTCCAATTTTTCTTTCTTTTACAATTTGTTGAATGTGTGGTAAAAAGTTATGTTTGTTTTTTCTCTCTCATATCGCCAGTGATTTGTAACAACATTTTACATAATGGGCAATACATTTTTATTTTAAACAGAATAATTTATCCACATCATTTAATCACATCTAGTGAGGAAAAAAAGATTCTTGTTTTGAAATATTTGTGTTAATCCTAAATGATATATAGATAAATAGAAAGATAGACATCAGCAGTCTTATTTGTTACAGAAAATTGATTAAAAACATTTTCCTCCAAGATTACCATTTCCCTAAGTATTTTACCAACTTATCATATACAAAGTTTTTCAATTACCTGCAATCAGCACATTTGAAATTTTATCTTTATGATTACCATCATGCTTTGATTAGTTAAGAATTCTCTCTAAAACAATAGTTGTAAAAAGTAATTTTTTTGGTTGTTATCCTTGTGTTTAGTTATCTTTTCTTATCTTCATTTTCTTATTTCTCCTGATCCCAACTGTTATTGTTGACAGCAGCAGCAGCAATAGCAACAGCAGCATTATCTTCATCCTCATTATCTTATATATTATGGGATCATTTGGTTTATTGATCCATTTGAAACATTGTGGAATATCATGTAATATGCTATTCTAAACCTTTGTTGTTGTTGCTTGTTTTGTTTTCCAAAATAACTTTTCAGTAATCCCAGTATTTCTTACAGGAACCTTGGTCGGGGGTATTGTATCCTATTGGAGGAATAGCATGCACATATATCAGGAGAGATTGAAGATAAATGATAGATGATATACATATATTCACATATGTATGTATTTATAAATATGCATTTACAACAAATGCAAAGATGCAAAAAAAGGTATTTAGTGAGGGAAAGTGTTAGAAGTTGGGAGAATTAGAAAAGACTTTTTTTTTCCAAGTAGAAAGTTATTGCATTTTTACAGAAAGTGAGTAATTCTCTGAGACAGACAGTATTGAAAAAAGAATATATTCCAGCAATGGGCAGTAACTATTACAGAGACAGAGAGATAAAAAAAAATGGAGTGTTACATTAAAAAATATATGAAGTTAGTTCTGCTGGACTGTACAATATAGGAATGTGACCAATATATAGTGAAGATAGAAAGATAAATTGGTTTAAAATTACATTCTATTTTCAGTTCTAAATTTTCTTCCTCCTTACTTATATTCTTCCCTCCCAGTAAGGTAACATTAAGGTAAAAAACAAAACAAAATATAAATGGATCGATAAACAGATAGACATATACATACCTAGATAGATAGAAATATAGATAGATAGATAGATAGATAGATGATACATACATATACACCCCTCAATTTCTGGATTAGCAATATCAAAATAAAAGGAAGAAAACAAGATATTCTTCATTTTGCAATCTATTACTGTCTACCTGAGAGAGGTAGATAATATTTTTTTCATTATAAATTCTTTGAAATTGTGCTGGGTCATTCTGTTGATTAGCCAGTATTTCAAAGCTTTTCAATGATTATCATTACAATATTCATGTTAATGTATAAATTGTACTCCTGAATTAGCATATTTCACTTTCCATAAGTTCATGGAAATATTCCTTTTAATTAAGAGTTTTAATATTCAATCAGAGTTGTTTGTATTTGATCCAAAAGGCAATAAAGAGCCAATGGAGTTCATTGACTAGAGGAGTGACATGATCAGAGCTTGACTTCAAGAAAATAATATTTTAAATTATTGTAGGACAGAATGGTAAGAGTCTGGAAATGGGGAGACATGGCTAAGTTATAGAGACAACGGGGTCAAAAATAAAATGTCAGAGATTGAAATGATAAGATTTTGCACCTAATATAATGGGGAAGGGAAACTGTAGTAAAATACATCACTGATTAGCTTTTTTGACTGGTTTGATGGAAATATAGTCCCAAATTACTAATTGGTTGAAACCTTTTTTTTTAACATTGAACTACTATAATATCTTTTTGACACATTCCCTTATTCACACTGTACTCTGACTGACAGTAGTTGCTTTTTCTTTAAATCTTTCTCAATTATTTATCATTGCACTGTTTCATACATCTCTTATCCATCTATTGAATTCAATTTTGTATCATAGTTATTTGTGTAAATGTCATCTATCCCAAAATCTGGTAAAATTATCAAGCCCAGAAAATATGCATCTAACATCCTTTTTTCGTACTTAAACCACTGGCACAGTGAATTGCAGGAAATATGCAATTAAAATGTGTGTTAAATTAAATAAATGATTAATCTAATATAAAATGACTTGACACCTTTTTTGAGAAACAACAAAAAAAATCTGTATTTTAAATTCATTGTGCTTTTATCCCTCTATGAACAAGACCATATTTTAAATATCATTAATCTTTTAATGATATGTAAGAATTGACTTGAGAATCATTCAAAAAATAAAAAAAAAGAGAAGTACATGATAGGCAAAAATAGTTCACAACATATTTTCAATGAGGATTTACGTAAGATATACTGCATAAAAGTTGTCATCAAAGAGTAAATATGCAGAGTAGATATACATAATAGAGTAAATATCAAAGAGTAAATTACTTTCCCTATTGTTTTATCTTAGAAGGTCATAGACAAATGAGTGAGTCTGGATGAACCTTGGCTAAATACCTAAATTCATGTCTTTATTTCCCATTGGACTGCATTTCAGTACTTCATTATACCTCAGAATCATCCTTATCCAGAAAGATTTCTTCAAAACTGAAATTCAAGTCTCATCAGGGCTTTCTGCCTCTTAGGTTTCTCCTTCTGAGTGAAAGGTAAAAAGTCATCCTGCAATCTCAAATTGAGGAGGGTGCTTGGATCAGTCAGACTCTTGTTTCTCACCAAACGGAACTCTGGATTTCTCCATCATGTGCTGTAAAATCCCCAAATTTTTAACCTTCTATTTTTTGTGTGGTTTTCTGTATTATATTGTAACTTTCTTGAGAACAAAAACTGTTTTTCTTTTTATTTGTCTTTTCATTCCGGGAATTTAACACAGTGCCTACCACTTAATGAATGCTTGTTAATTGATAGACTCATTGGATAAGCAGAAACAGTGAGGTTGGTTATTTTGCAAGAGTAAGGGACATTTTGGTGGTATTCAACAATGTCAAAAGAATTAAAATGAGGCTCTCAGCATATTAGCTATACTCTGTGTATTGAATTTATGGAAATATTAGGAAAAAGGTCACATAGTATGGGCAGGCATGCAAATAGATTTTGTTATGTATTGATGGATATTGCAGCATAAACAATTTAATGAGATTATAGATACATTTGAGTATAGTTTGTGTATTTCAGGGATTTTTAAGTCCTTTTTGGGATTCTGTTTTCTTAAAACCTTATTGGTGTCTTGAGAACTTATATTTTGAAAATTGGCTCTGATAAGTGCTTTCCCCCCAATACATAACATACATACATAACAGTCACTCACACATACACGCCACCTCCACAATCACCATTTCCAGCAACAACAAAACAGACTGAAGAAATATTCACTGCAATTGATTATTGTGGTAGACAACTACCACTCTAACACTTTGTCATTCCTCTATATGCTTTCCTTCCTTATAAGCTGAAAATGCCCTAGATTCAAAATAAGCAAATCCCAAGAGAAAAATCTAGCAGTTACAATGTGTGCTTGACATTACTGCCTGGAGGCAGTTGTTGAGGTCATCATTATTGTGAGCTTCCTTGTGGTGATGGGTGTAGGATTATGGACATATGTCATATGCCCAAGGGGAATTAAGAGGTTAATATAGAAATCATTCCATTATTGAGGCAGGAAGTTCTATTCAATCAATTCATCAAATTTATATATCTAAAGGACATATTGTGTTGGCACCCAAGGGCACAGTAAAATAGTTCTGCAAAATAGTAAAAATGCCACTGCAATTTTTAAACGATAAATCAAATAAATTGTCATTGGAATCAGTTTCTAAATTGAAGAATGATTCAGGATATCTACTGGATAAAGTAACTAAATGATAAAGCAAAGAAGGAGAGCACAGGAGCACATTCTTCCTGTTGTTCAGTCTTGGGAGCCCACAGCAAAATAAGTGAATCTAGATTGGTATTGGATGAATTCTGTGCCATGCCATAACTAGAATATTAAGTTAGTATAAAAGTTTTCTTAGGCTTCATTAATAGAAATATAGTTTTTGATATGGTCAGATATCCTTAGGAGAGTGCATGATGTTATATTTTCCTTTGCATCCTTAGTATAAAGCATATTTAAACAAACCTGCATTCACAGAGTCCTAAGCAATTTCCTAACTGCTATGGGATATGTGAAGCACCATCCCAATTCCTGTGGAACTTAGAATCTAGTAAGAGAAAAGACATGAATGTAGCTGATAATATTAGTTTTAAATAATTGGCATTTATTTTATACACAGCTTTTTTTCTTCCAGTTTCATTCTCTTCAAGCTCTGTAGCATTTGACACTGTTGATCACCCTAGTATCCTGGCTACACTTTTATTTCTAAGTTTTTTATAGTACTCTCTCCTGGTTCTTTTATCTAGTTGAATGCTTCTCATTCACCTTTGTCATATCTTGACCTAGATCACACTATCAAGTCACAGGGTTCTGTCCTGATTCTTCTTCTCCTTTTACACTACTCCACTTCATGATCTCATCAGGTCCTATGGATTTAATACTATCTTTATGCTGATGATTCTACCTTCTATGCCCCATACTCTGCTTACTTCTAATTTCCTATTTCCAACTGCCCTTTAGACATCTCAGATTGGATTATAGTATATAGCTTAAATTCAATATGTATAAAATGGAAGTCTTCTTTCTTCTAAATATTTCCTTCCATCCTAATATAATAAGGAAATTAATGTCAAGAGCAGTCCTTCTCTGTTGTGATTTGGGTTCACAATTTGGGTATCATCTTTGATTTATCACTATCACTCAATATCTTCCCCCATACCTAATCTATTGCCTTTAGAATTGATTGTATGACATAGAAGATACTGGCACAGAACTTCTTAGCATGGCTTGCCCTCATCAGAGAAGGTGCTGGGCTCTGTGAGCAAAGCAGAATTGAAGTAGCTCAGAAGAAATACAAAATACATTAAGTTAGAGAAGCCACCCCAAATGTTCATAGGGACTATTTGTGTCCGAGCTCTCAGCCACAGTCAGACACATTGCAACTGGGCTCTAAAGTAAAGATGCTATTTTGGTCCTCTTAAAGAAGAAAGCAATAGCCATCAGCAAAGTCTGTTGATTTCACTTACATTACATCTCATGAATTCACTTCTTTCTCTGATCTGAAATTGCCAGTATTCTGTTAAGGTGTTTCATTCAATGAGTTATCTATTTTGACAATTTAGTCTCATATATAATGATAATAGTCCTGTCATCAGTATCTTCATTCAAATCATTGATGGAAATGTTGATAATAATGCCAATAATATTAATAATTATTATTATAGCTATGTTTTACATAGTTTTTTAAAGTTTCAAAAACAATTCACAAATGTTATCTTATTTTATTCTCAAAACAATCCTGGAGGGTAGATGCTATCATTTTTTCCATTTACAGATAAGAAAAGTGAGCCAGCCAGAAGTTGTGACTTGTGTAAGGTCACATAGATAGTAATTGCCTGAAGCTGAATTTTACCTCAGGTCTTTTTGACTCCAGATCCAAGACTCTATCCACTTTTTTTACTTTCTAAATTTTATCCATATCTTTTGCCACACTTTCCTCAATTATTCTTTCTAGCTTAGAGCAGAGTACTTAAAATAAGCATCTATACTTCTAGATTAAACAACTATTAAGTTGAAGAGAAGTAATACTTTATATTAATCCTTACTTAAATTGCATAAAGACTAGTTATATAAGAAATAAAGTTTTTATTGAACCATAGAGAGTAAAGTGAAGAATATACATCACTATTATCTTTATGTACATGCTCATGATTAAATAGTTTAATAAAGTTTATAATTGTAACACATGGAATTATCCTATTTTATGTGATAACTACATTATGCTTTTAAAAAATCATTACAATGTACTCTTTAGAATAGCAGAGTGCCACTTCAGAGTCAGAATTTGTGCACACACATGCATACACATATGCACTCACACATACATACCATTATATTGATCATTTAATCTCCTCTTGTATGCCAAATGCTGTTATTTACTTACTAGTACTACTCAGTCTTCACAATTTATATGTTTAAAATAGTGATGGAAATGATGTTTTAGTCCAAAATGCCAGAGAGAGAATTAGCAATTTTGCCTCAGATGCTTCATATTTTCCTCCACAACTATATATAAAGATATCCAGACCCATTTCTGATCAGGAATGACAAGAGAATGTCACAATAAGTCATTCTGGGTAGCCCAAGTCAGTTTTTAAAAATAAATAAGACTGAAGATACTGGGGTAGGGGATTACCAGAAGTGCAGTAGCAATAGCATTGTGATAGCAGGTGGAAGTGGAAATAAGTTTTGATGATGGCAGCATCTGTGGAAAGAAGTCAAAAAACAAAACAAAAAAAAAACCCATAGAACTTAATAAAGTATGGAGAGAAATCTCAGGAGTCTCTATATTAATTCTGATGGCAGGAACACTTATCATATGACAGTTCTGTTGTCCATTAACTGGTCCCAGGCCACAGTTTTAGGGCAGGAAGTATCAGTTAAATTAACCAGGTAACAAGGTTGTACATTTGTAAGAAGCAAGGAATAAGTTCAAGAATGATAATTTTGGCTCTGAGCTTAAGAGCAGAGGGAAGATTCAATTCTAACCTTTAGTCCCTCACATAAGCTTACAGTAGAAGAAGTCAAGGCAGTAGAGGAAGACCATAGGGAACTTTGAATTTTAGTCATTGTACTCCTAAATGGCTAAATGTGAAATCCCAGGAGCAAGCTAAATACAGAAGCTCAGCCATATTTCTCTTTTGATCACATTACATGGAAGCACAAAAAAACATAGCATACTAGACTGATCTGTGAAAGTGGCAGAAGAATTAAAAAGTCACACGCCTGTATTACATATTCCTCCTCTTACCCCAACAAAGGTGAGTAGAACTCAATGTTATGCTAGCATCCAAATTCATGAAATACATTGGAAAAATAAACAAGCAAACAAATAACAACAACAACAAAAAAAAAAACCTGACGACAAAAAAAATTTTTTTCTATGGTGGCAGAGAAGTTCAACACAAATAAACAGAAAACAAAAACTTGAAACTATTTTCAAATACAATATAGAGTATAAAAAAGACTTAACAACAATTCTAATAAGAGTTAAAGAAAGAAATTTTTCAAAGAAGCAAAAACATTTTTAAAAATCAAATAAGTTGGGAATAAGTTGGGAAAAGAAATGAGAACTGTTCAAGAAAAGTATAAATAAACTTGGTAATAGATACAAAAATGTTAAAGAAAATATCTTTAAGAATTACAATGGGGGGGAATGCCAAATATCTACAAGAACAATACTGAAGAAAAGGTGTTTCAAAGAGGATAATTTTATTGTTTTGTATAGGAAAAAATGTGATTATTGTTGTATTCAGTCATTTCATTCTTATTTGATTCTTTTCTATCCATTTAAGATTTTCTTGGCAAAAATAATGTAGTCTTTTGACATTTTCTTCTTTGGTTTATTTTTCAAATGAAGAAACCAAGGTAAATAGGATTAAATGACTTGTCATACAACTAGCAAATGTCTGAGCTGAAACTTGAACTAAGTAGCATGAGTCTTCCTGATTCCAGGCTCATCACTCAATCTACTGACCATCTAACTCTCCTATACATATATATATATATATATATATATATATATATATTACCAAGTTTATTACATATTGGCCAGTTTATTATATATAAGCCAGATTGTAGGGGGGACGGAGGGTAGGTAGGCATGAATGTCAAGAAAAGGAGTTTTAATTTTTTTTTAGGTAGGTAAAAGGAGACATTCAATTTGTCTTGAAAATACACATTTCATAATTTAAAACATTGGGTAATATCAGAAGAAAGACTGACTAAAATTAAGGAGAAATCAAAAAATATTCTTGCAGCCACTTTTTCACTGAAATTTGAAGAAATGTGGGGAAAGTAGGAGAAAAAGATGAGGAAACAGAGTGTTTCAGGCATGAGGTGCAATTAGTGAAACATCCTTTAAGCTGAGAAATGGGAGGAAAAGAAAGCCGGTGCAACAGAAAAAAGATCATAGTATGATAGATGATATAACAGGGAGTTAAGTATAGAACTGAAAATATAGGAAGAGGTAAAGTTATGTAGAGCTCTGACAGCCAAACAGTGGATTTTATATTTAATCCTGGAGAGAATAAGTATCCTCTAGGGACTATTGACTTGTAGGCAGATATGGTCAGACTTACATTTTGGTATAATCAGTTTGACAGCTGAGTGGAGGATGGATTAGATTGAACAGTAACTTAAAGCAGGGAGACCAACCAGAAGGTTATTACATAGAACAGGTGGAAGATGATAAAGGCTTACACTATAGTGGTTGCAGTGCCAGAGAAGAGCAGAGGGATTATATTAGTCATATTATAAAGAAAGAAATGAAAAAAATGATTATTGAGTAGAAATAGGTATTAGACATTGATGAGTGGAGGATGACACCTAAGTTGCAAACCTAAATGACTGAGTTGATACTGATACCTTCTGTTACAGGGAAGTCAGAAAGAGAGAAATGTTAGAGACAAAGATGAGTTAACTTTGGAAATGTTGAGTTTAAGATATCCATGGGACATTCATTTCTAGCTATCTAAATGGCAGCTGAAGTTGAGAAACTGTAGGTCAATTGAAAGGTTAAGGTTGGAAAACTGATCTCAAGACCACTGGCTGTTTCTTGCTTTGTCCCTGGAACAACAACTCTGCATGGTATGCGATTTCTTTAAGTCATGCAAGTAGTAAGTAGCAGAGCTGGAATCTGACCCTAGGTCCTTTTAATAAAAATTCAAGAACTTCTCCCACTGAAGTATACTGTCTTATAAATATCTTGCCTAAAATGTCATGCTCAGAACTGAATATGATATGCCAGATGGGGCCTGACCACAGTAAATCACAGAGATTCTGTGACTTCCTTAGACTTTCCTGCACACTGTGTCTCTCTTCCCAGAGGAAAATGTTGAACTGTGTGAATTCTTCATAATACTGTTTGAGGATAACAAACACATTTGATTCTAAAAATAATACTGGAGACATGTTTTCCCTCATGACACTGAGTGGCTTAATTCTGAGCTGATTTATGCTTGTCTTAGAGATGGACTTTCTGGGCAAGCCAAATCCTAGAACCTGTCATCAAAATGTTAATAGAGATACTAATGTTACTGAAGGATCACTTCTCCATTATAAATCTCATTTAGTCCACCAGAAGGGGCTCTCTTTAGCATCTGCCTTAACTTCTGGGGGTGGGGTTCTCAGCTTCAGAAATATGTTCAGCATTCAAGAGAGACCATGGGGTAGCAGAAGGGACTTCCCATTTGTTGGACACATCTGCTCACAGGGAGTCAGTAAATACATCACGTGGAAACAGTGAAAAGCTGTAGGTGCCATCAGCAAGTACATAAATCAGAGGGAATTAAATTCAGTACAGTTGATCCCAGCTGGAAGTTATTCTCATATTAACTACAGAAGAGAGAAACAACATATAAAGCCAAGAAAACCAACTTCAAACTGCTCAGAAATACTTAGTTAAAAAAACTGCATTAAAACTATATCTTCAAATATTTAGGGAAACAATTATTTGGGCTAACAAAGGTTACACTACCTCTAGTTTTTAAAGCTAAAACAATAGAAGAATGTTATTCTTCATAGCTAAAGATTATGTCACTCTTTTCCACAGGGTATATGTTCACAGTTTCCTTCCTAATAATAGTAATAGATTAATGAGAATATTAGCTGTCAGGAAACATTCCTTCTAATCTTTCTCTGAGACAAATGATATAACATTTTGAAGCTACTACTTTCTCTGTCACTCTATACTTCCAAGCAAAACTGTATGATCACTTATTAGAGAAGCTAATGAAAAAGTCCTTCAGGCATAAGTAGCACTTGATGCACTGAGGTGCCTTCTGATTAAAGCATCTTGATTCTATACTCACTTCTCTTCTGGGTTCCAATCCCTTTATTTGTGAGGAGAACATGAGAAATAAGACCTTTCACAGTGAGATTATTAGGCTAAAAATGAAAGCATGTGGATGTTTTAGAACTCATAAAATTCAATAACAATGACATGTGTTATTTTTGATAAACATTGCTTTTATTGATTTTTTTTACTCAAGTCTACCAAAGTTTTATTTTTCACTATACTTTCGTTGATATAGATATATGATGTACTATACCTATGTGGTTTAGATTTAAAAGGTCTCTAAGGTGCCTCAAACTCTAGATTCATAATTTTATACTGTCCTATTTCTAAATCTATGATTCTAATATTTTTATGATTCTAGCTTATGTCAAGAGATACACGATCCTTTCCCTTTGATTCATATCACACCCTTGACAAACTTTAGAAAACTTTATTCATGGGATTCTATGGTCAGAGTTTTATATCATAATACTTAGTGATAAAGATCTCAGAACTCAAAGTATCCATAGCCAATAGACACTCAGGCTTTTGTGTAATTGCTAATCAAACATTTCCTGCCATGAGAGAATCTTCCACTTTGCACTTTGCTAGCATTTTGTCCGTGATCTCAGGTTCACCTCTATGTCACAATGAATCATTTATGGAGAGCTTTTTGCATCATTATCGTCTTTATCAATCATGCTACCAGAGAAAACCCATTCAGTCTCTTCCAAGCCTACTAAATAACCTCTTCCCCATCCAGGTTGGCCAACTTCACTGAACAGTTCTTTGTAAAGGAAGAATCTAAGGAAAGCTGTACTGGCAGTTGCAGTTGCCAACGTCAGCATAAACTTATAGGAGTAGATCATAGTTGCTCTTTGTTATCAGAGATGGGGAAGATGGGAAAATGGCAAGAAGTGAGGTTCAAGGTAGGGACAAATGAATAGAAAGTAGGAGAGAGTTAAGCAGATCGGAGCTGATACAATGAAATATTGCCAGAAAATTAAGAAGAATAACACTTAGGTTCTTGCTTTCTACAATATTTCCAGTCATTAATTTCTAATTTTTAGGCCAGCCAGAGCAACCATCAGAATGATAATTGAAATATTGTTACCAAGGGATCACTTCTCCATTATAAATATTATGCAGTCCACAAGAAGGGACTTAATATAACATTTCTTTTAACTTCACTGTTAGAGGGATAGGGAGAGAGAAAGTTGTCCTCAGCTGTGTTCAGTCATTGTCCTCCTTACCTTGAGTCATGAATCCTTGGTTATTAAATGGGCTTTACTTAGTTTAGAATTGTTCTGATCTTTGTGGGATGAGTTTCTATATTTTTCAGTAGCTTTTTTTCCATATTAGTTCACCTGAGAGATTTGGGCTGAACAGAGAAAACCACTGAGGTTTCACTGTGGATCCTGCAGTTGAGGTTCTGACCTTCTTTTCCTTGGAGTTATGGGTATTTCTTGTTGCTATTTAGTTGTATTTTATTCATTAATCTCCTTTTCCTTCCATGTCTTTTCCTCTGGGAATGACAAAGAACCTAATATCTCTTTGAGCAGGAACTGAGATCCTAGTAGAAACCCAGTGAATCAGTTACATGTAGTTTAGAAAAATAGTTTTGCAGGACTCACTGATGGAGAACTCATGGTTGTTAGGGCCAAGGGAGTCTGAGAGTATGGTTGGGATTTGTCCCTAGTACACAGGGCTCAGATTCAAATTCCAGTGTACCTTGGATCAAAACCCAAACATTTATTTGGCTTAACTCAACTTATTCTATGAGAGAAAGCCAATTGGTGCCTGGCTCATTCTAAACCTGCTGCTACATAGTAATTTAGAAACATGGCTTAGAATCCTAGAATCCAAGACTTGGAAAGGTTGTTTCTCATAGGTCATCTAGTCCAAGAAATCATAATCTTTATTGAATCGTGGATCCCCCCTTTGGCAATCTAGTGAATTCTACTGAATATTTGGTAGAATAATATTTTAAACATATAAAAATACAATTACAAAGGAAATCAATTAAATTGAAATTGTTTTGTTTTGTTTTTTAAAGTTAAGGTTTTCATTTGGTTCTTGATTTCTGGTCCAACCTATGAAACATTAGTACCACTGACATACTAGCCTCCATCCTCTTCTTAAAAGCCTACAGTGATTGGAAAGTTAATTATTTTCTGAGATAGTCCATTGTACATTTGAAGAACTCTAAAGTAGGAAGTTTTTCTTCACAACAAGTATTCCTCTGACTTCAACCCTTTTTACCTAGTTTTGCTCTCATGTCAAGCAGAATGAGTTCCATCACTCTTCCACATACTATTCTTTCAAATACCTGAAGATAGCTGTCATGTCCTCATCTAAATCTTCTCTTTTCCAGGCTAAACAAAATCAGTTCTATAAAACCATCTTCTGATGGGACCATAAAATTTAGAGCTGGAATGTACTTCAAGTAACCACTATCCTCATTTTACAGATGAAAAAATTGAGTCTTTGACAGGTTATATGACTTGCTGAGAGTCGCATAGGTAGTAAGTAAGAGAAGGAATTTGTATACACAACCTTTAACTTACAATCTATGAATTTTTTATCTATGATACCTAGATGGTATGAATCCCAATCTTTTCATCATCTTAAAATAAAATGCAAAAGTGGCCTAGTACCTCTTGTCATATCATTTAGTAGGAGAGTGAATGTGAACCATAGTTTCTTTTGTCATAGCAGAATAAAAGCAATAGCCATGCCTAATTGCACAGTTAATAGTATGAGCCAGAAATGCAGAGACCTGTGTAGTGAACTTTGGTATTTACATTAAAGGAGATATTTTAAAGTCAGAAGCTGTTAATGGCTATGGGGGCAAAGTTGGGCTAGGATGGGGTGATAGCTGTGGATGTGTGTAATTTTTCTATGTTGTTGGGGGAAGGAAGTGCAAAGGGGTTGTAGGGCCTCCCTTCTCCTTGAAATGAATTTCAATGGATTCAAATATTCATTACACATCCAGTTTACTTTTCAGTTGTGATAGATTTGAGTGCACTGAACAGGATAATCCTCTAAAAAAAGAATTTTAAAGGCTCAATTACCTGTAAAAAAAAAACTCTGTTTAAAAGCAATAGAAAGCAACTTCTAAATCCCCTTCAAGGAGCTCTGCTAAATACCCCTTTGGAAGAGATTGTCTGATTCGACAGCCAAATTGCTTTGCTTCACAATCTTAGGCAAAATACCCCATCTTGTCTTGACTTGACATTATCAACTTGGCTTCAGGCACTTCAAAAACTTTTGTGAATATGACTACAAAGAGGTATGTATGTACTTCTTTTCCTTCAATCCCTCTCTACCCTTATGATAATATTTTAAAAGTGCTTGTCTTGACATCGACTAAAAGACTCTCTCTGTTTGGTATTGGTAAATATAAGCATATTATCTCCATTCTTTCCAACAGTTTCTAATGGAAATAACATTATCCTCTGAATGATGTTGTTATTATAGGTGCCTTATTTGCATTCTACTTGCACATATTTTTCAATCTTTTAGAGCTATTTTGGAAATTGTGGTTTTGATTTTGATTTCTATAAAAAGTGATAAATTCACATATCGAATACTTTTGGTCTATAGTAAGCTCCTGGAGGGCAGGCAGGGTGTTCTTTTACTTCTTTTCAACCAAGTAACTTAGCACATTGTCATATATAAAGTAATGAGTAATTATTTTCTTTTTCCAAACATTTTTGAATGGTAAAATATATTATATTATTTAATGAAATCCATGATTGATCATACTAAAAGAAGTTTTAAAACTTCTTTGTCAGAAAAGTGGAAAATAATGACCATAAGCACTTATAATAATATAAGGTAAAAAACTTACAGAAATTGCTTTTGAATAAATAGATGTATCATTCAGTAATACTAAATGGTTACAACACCCATGGATTGTAACCACATTTGATTTATCATTGAGAAGAATCTTTAAAGCTGCTAAAATTCAAAATTGAAATCCATAGGACCCTCAGAAATCACATCCAAATTAACTCTACTAATGATATATCAATAAAAAGGAATCAAATAAATTGTTGAGGCTTGTGAATTTATAGGAATGCATACATTTATGCTATGCATTCAGGATTAGGTTATTTTCAACAAAATTGTGATGAATTCATTATTAAAGGAATGATAACTGCAGATTATGGAAGGAAAACTGAGACAGTATGTAACATCATTGTAGGTTACAAAATGTTAATAATCAATACTCAGCCAGATATAAAGAGGAAACTCTAAAAACAGACATTTTGATTTTTATATCTTTCATTAAAATAACCAATACCAAATCTCCAAAATATGAAGATGGAATTGATACGTATGCATGCATAGAATTTGAATATACACATATGTATCTGTATATTCACTATTCTATATTTTTAATAAAACTTAACATAGTGTATGAATTGTAAATTTACCAGAACTACACAGTTGTTAAAAATTCAAACAATTTATGTGGCATCTCTAGCTTCTTTACCTTGCTATTCCCATTCCACTTTTGCACATTTTATTCAGTGTTATTCCTATCCTTATCAGTCCTGTCCCTTTCCCCCCTTCTTTTTAAATATTAAATATTTTAAATAATGAATTCTACTCTTTTTGGTAGCTATCTTTTGGGGCTTAAGCTTGGGCTTTGTAGAGACAGATTTTTTCAAATTACTGTGATGATTTCCCCTGAATTGATCATTGAATCAGTACTCTTATTTTTCTTTTCCCCTCTTGCAATTGTACTTGTACCTGCTAAACTTTGCTTTCAAATGTTTTAAAACCTTTCTTTTCTCCCCCATTCTTCTCATGAGTCGTTGCACAAAGAATGGAAAGAAGCCTCCCCTAAATGAAATAAAACTTTCAATTGCATCCTGTACCAGAATTTCCAGGTAGGAAAGTGTTAATACATAGTCAAAATGAAATGACAATTCTCTACTCCATGGAGAATTATTTACAAGGTTCATCTCCTTATTGAAAAGTAAAGTTTTGTGACATGGTTTAATGAACTCTGGCATCTGGAAACTTCGATTTTTGTCTTGGCCCAACTAATAACTAGCACAGTGATGTTGGTAGCTACTTCAAATTAGGTGTGTCTGAATTGCTTTGCACAATGCCTGACACACAGTGAGTGCTGAAAAATATTTTTCTTTTTTCCTACCTTCCTTTATATTCCTGCTATCTTCCCCTTTCCCTTTCTCCCTCTCTTCCTTCCTTCCCTTCTCTTCTTTTTTCCCTCCTTTCTTTCTTTCTTCCTTCTTTCCTTCTTCTCACTCTCCCTCCCTCCCTTCCCAATCTCAGGATTTGGATCTATAAAATGAAAGACTTGTACTACTATAACCACCACCTTTTTTGCCATTTCCAGTTTTAACAATATACAGGACTATGCCTTCCTTTGGCTTTGTCCACACTGACAAAATGAATTAGAGAGGAAAAGAAAAAAAAATTAAGGAAATGTTATCAGTGTTTCCTGAAGCTGAGTTCTCTGTCTCTCTGTCTGTGTCTGTCTCTCTCGCTCTGTCTCTCTGTCTCTCTCTCAGCATATGCAATATTAGAGATTTTAATTTATTGGTTAGGGGAAGTGATTTACCTTAGTAATTTCCTGTACTCAGTGTAGACATATGATTTAAAAATCGTAAAATAAAAAATACATTGAAAATTGCTTTTAAATATTGATTATAAATTTCATTTGCTTGTTCAAAATTCTAATTATAATATAAAAATTATTGATTTATTTGGATAGCTTGAACAAAAATTTGAATTTTTCATAAAAGCTACTTTAATCAGGAAATTTTTTTTTAAATATATGGATTGGAATACATTAAAATTAGTGTTTAGTGAATGAATGACAATGAAATGTAATCATTTTGAGAGCATTTATCCATATATTGTTAGTTGACTAAGAAAGACAAATGTTTGGCAATATAATAGACCTTAGTTTGATGTTTTCTTTTCAATTTGACAAGAAAGATTAGATTAATCAGAATTTCTCAAGAAGGAAAGTATGAGGTACTGGAGAATGGGGCAGGAACATCGTATGAGAATAGGAGAAGGAAGCAGCATTATCTTGTCATTCATATTTATGTCAAATCATTGTAAAATGACATGAACTTAAGGCACATTTTCCTAATTATCTTAGAAATAATCTCACTGCGTACCACAGCCCTCCTTCCTCCAAGACATCATACAGCTAATCCTCTAAATATAGCTATGACTTAGTTATGTAAGAAAGCATTATCATTCTCAATTTACAGGCAGGTTTATTTAGACTTAGACCTTGAAAAATCCCCCAGATCATTTCATTCCCATTTACAATTCCGTGGAGGCAAAAACAATGTCCCGTAGAGCTTAAATCTGACATAAGGTCAAATAAGTATTTTATCAAGGAAAGTACCTGAACCCATGCCTTTCCATTATAAATTCAGTTCTATCCCTATTAGCATGCTACCTTGGTAGTCATCAGTAGGTTTAAAATCTAAAAAGGAAGGTAAAACATCTATATAGGCAAATATAATACAAAGGAAAGTATTATAAACTAATGATGGTCTGAAAAAAGATAAGGAAGAACATTTACTTCTCAATAAGAAAAATTTTAATGGAAGAAACAACATCTTTTCCAGACTCTGAATAATGAATAAGGACACATTTAGCCTTAAATCATATTTTAGATCACAGAATCTCAGCACTGGAAGGGATCTCATATGAAAATCCGATTCAATCCCTTGATATACCTCTAATATCCCTAGTTTGTCAACAAACCTCTGGTTGAACTCCACCAAAGCAAGGAAATCTATAACCTCCTAGTGCAGCTTATTATATTTTTTGTGTATCTTTAATTATTAGGAAACTTTTCTTATGGAATACTAGTATTAATGGCAGCCTGAAGTTTATCAGGAAAACTTTAACAAAATATGTATTTTCATATTGATTTTATTCTAAATCTATCAGTAAATAGTTTTAATTCTGGAAACATAATTTAACTTTTCTTATTGTTCCTTCTGCTGCTACAATCTGGGTTCAAAAATAACAAATCTAATTCATCTATCAAAAATTAACCCATTATATAATTGGAGACTTCAAATTAATCATGGAAAATAATTAAATTTGGTGATAAAATTTATTTTTCCTAATTTTTCACATTAGTGGCATTAAGGTATCACAAGATTGCATCATAGTTGCAAAACCTTTCATATGTCATGGATAATATCTGAAGGACATGAGTCCTAAACTAGAAGTCCATTGCATATAGATACATGGAGCATGAAACTTGATAGATTTCTAAATCATTGTTATAAAATTTGTGATATCATCCTAATCACTACATATCTTCTGCTCTGAATTTTTTTTTCTTTCAAGAAAAAAACAAAACAAAACATGGTGGTGTCCAGCATTTTAATATAAAAGTTATAGTGCTCTACTTGAAATGAGAAAATCCTTTGCTTTTAAAGTATTTTGTAAACCATAAAGTGCTATATAATGATCAACTAATAATTTTTTAAAAAGCTTATTCCTCTTATTCAGGAGATTGATGAGAAGTTAAAAGAAAACTTCATTAAAGCATGAGTTGTGCTCAGCAAATTTATATCTGCGTATCTAAACTATCCTCTAGATTTTCAAGTTGAATTGTTCTTGGTTCCTGAACTTCATCCAGCCCTCTTCAGACTAACTATATCCCTTTTCTTCCTTGATTCTGTTTTCTGTAATTTCTTTCCTAGATAGATCTTCTTGCTTGAAGTTCTTCCTCCCAATTCCAGGGTTGACCCTGATGTGTGACAGCTATAGTGTCATGGGAATAATAACAGCTCTGGGTTTTAGCCCTGGCTCTAATGAGTTATAAGAAAATGAACGAGCTAACTATTAAATGTCTCTGGAACACATTGTTTTCACCTGAGAAACAAAGTGTTTAGACTATAGTTGAAGTCTTATTCTATATTTCTAACATTCGATTTTTCAGTTATCCCAGAATTTTGTTCCCAGTTTAGGAACTTTGTCTCCTTTCTATACGTGTCAAATGGTAAATGCAGTAAAACTGTTTCTGTATATTAAGGCTGGATTTTTGTCTCTTAACTTATGCCATCTTGCCACCTTTTGGCAGGAAATAATAGGGAACTGAAATGGAAGTAGTGATTCATCATTTGTCCTACTTTTGAACACTGATATTAGTGTCCCTTACATTTATATCTTATTATCCTTGTGCCTATGATACTAAGTCTTACAAAATGCTCCTTTTCATAAAAAGTTCAAGAATCTCTGAAACCAGGAGCTCAAAGTCAAGTGAATGTTTGTTAGAGTATTCTCTGATTTAGTCTCTCCAATCTCTTGCTCTTCAGTTGATCTTTCACATACTTTTAAAAACAATGTTAATAAAGCACAAGTTTGTTTACATCATTTCCTTGTTTAGGAAAAACAAACTAAAGTAACAATCTAAGTAGATATTTATTGCTTGTAGAATAAAATATAAGCTACTTAATCACTTATTTAACAAATTTGACTTCAGAGTACTCTTCCAGCCATTAATTTATTCTCCTTCATGCATTCTATCATCAACGTAAACAATTAAATAGGAAAACATCCCTGAACTTGACATTCTGTTTTTCACTCCTGGACATTTACATAAACTGTCCAATTTACTAAGAACATATTTTTATTTTGACTCAGTTTCTCAGAAATGCAAAGCTCAGCTCAGTTCAGTTGACATCTCCCTTTATGAAGCTTTCCCTGATACCTCCAGTTCCAAGTTATCTATCCCTACTCATTTTTGTTTTCTAGCTTTTCCTTTCATAGTCATTTTCCTTATCATAGTCAGATTTGGATCATATCTCTTTATGTCCCTATCATTCCCATCTCTTCATTAGAATGTCAGCTCCTTGAGGGAACATATCATTTTCTCTATTTGTAGTTCTTTTTCTAGCACAAGGCGTTGCATAAAGCAAAGCCATAATAGACATCTATTGAACTCACAAGAACAAAATTGAATTAAATTGCAATGAAATAATTGTTTTTTAAGGTAAGGACAAAAATAATAGTAGCTTGCTTTTTTATAACACTTTCTTATTTACAAAGTAATCTTCTCCCAGTACATTATATAACACTAATACTATTATCTCCAATTTATAGATAACTGAACTTTAGAGAATGAAATTCTTTCAACACATAAACCGTCCAGTGAAAAGCGGAGAGCAGATTCTTTCTTTTGCCTCTAAATCTGGTGTTCCTTCAGCTACACTGCTCCTTCTTCCCTGAACTTCATAATTACAGTGTTACATTAAAGATAATCTGGTAGAGCTTCTACTTGAAAGAAAGTCTCTATGACTTCCTTGACAAATATTCATTTTGTCTCTTGGCTTGACAATTTCTTGTAATGGGATAAGGGGTGTGATATAGAGTCCAGTTTCTTAGATTGTGGATCATAGCCCCATATGAGGGTCTCAAAAATAAGTGTTGGGATTGGAAATTATAGTTTATTATCAACAAATATTTCATTTGTATAATTATTTTATATATCTATATGCCAGGAGGTATATAAAAATTTCTTGGGCAAAAAGGAGTCATAACTGGGAAAAATTTAAGAAGTCATGATAGAAGAAAGAATGCTGAAGTTGAAGGTAGAGTCCCTCAACTGATACCTCTAAAATAAATAACTTTTGTGATACAGAATATGTTTCTTCACCAAAACAAAAGAAACAAACAATAACAACAAAAACCAACACTTCAAATATGCTAGTTTCCCCAGCAGTAAAATGTGACTATCAGTTAATATGATGTCTAAAACCCTTTTTAATTTAAAATTTGTGATCTTACATCACAAGGAATTCCAGTCATGCTAATGTGATAAAAAATATCCCAATACCAAATGGATTTAAATGGAGGAGAACTTGAAAAAGTAAATTGAAATTTGGATAGAAAAATGATCAAATGAAAGTACAATTAGGAAAGAAAAAAAAATCTGGATTTTCTGTTTACTGGTTAAACTACATATTGCTACTTAAAAGTTTGCTTTTTTCTCCAAAATCTCACACTTCAGGTTTTTATATTTCTCTGTGCTTCTAGTGTTTGTTTGTTTGTTTGTTTTTAAGTATGAAAGTATTTCTCCACTAATTTACTATAGAAAGACTCATATGACTCAGTCTCCATATTTTTGAACCAGAAAGGGGATGGGTACAATTTTATTTTTTTTATTTGGATTTGATTTTATGGATAAGGAAACTTGAGACACACAAAAAAGAGATGTTGGCTTGCTCAAATCCACTAAAGGAAAAAAAAGTTCCTTTCTACTACATGCCTAATGCTGTCCCACATAGTCAGATCTAGTGGATATTATTCAATGAAGAGAGTTAAGACTTCACTATTTGACCCAAATCAGTTTTTCCAAAATGATTTTCTAGTATCTTTCTTTATTTACTAAATGTGCCAGCCAAACATTATTTTCCGGAAAGGACCCACATTTTCCTACTTTTATAAAAATAATTGACATACTCACTTAAAATTTTCAAAGAACTTTGCTTAAATAAACTTATTTTATTATGAAGCGAAAAATAGTTCTACCCATTTTGCAAATGAAGATTTTGAGATTAATAAAGGTTAATGAATGGCACTCATAATTTATACCATAGTGAACATTTAGAGAAATAAAATCTTCACTTCCTAAAGAATTTAATTAAAAACCATCATCTCCTATTTAAAAAATAAATGTTTTATCTCATCTTACAGTTAAGTGTCCTGATGGTGAAATTTCTGGGATCAAAATGCTTGTGTCAAGCGCTCCTCCATTTTACCTTCCAAATGTGTCAATATATTTACTTAATGAAAAGACCAACTTTGTTCTGTTTTCTGAGTTATTATAAAATAAACTAGACCTGAAAAGATATTGGGTATTTTGTCTATCTTTTTTTTCTTTCTTTATCTTTTTTAAACTGCAAGAGCCCCGTGTCTGTGTCTTTACTATCACATTGGCTTTTGGATAAATCATGACAGGATTGTAAATCATTACAAAAGTTTTATTCTTTTTCCATTAAAGGTACATTGACTTCTGGCAATACAGTGGGACCTCCCTCATGTTCCTATCGCCCTATCTTAACTTTACAAGATATTAGTTCCCCCAAAACACCTTACATTTAAGATTTTCAAATTCCATTTCATATTTTAATTCTTATTCTAATCTCCATGAAGAGATTTGTCTTTTTAAATTGATATTGAGAAAAACAAAATGTTCTCTATTTTCTTAAACAAAATACAAAGAAAAGGGCTAAGCTTCCTTGAGATAAAAAAAAATCATGCTAGTTATTTTTTTTTCTGTTATCTCCATATATTTCACTGGTTTCAGCACATTTTCTTGTTCATAATAAGTTTCACATAATTTACTCAATAGCATATTTCAGTAACCTCCCAAATATTCAAGTTAACTTTTCTTCCCCAAATTCAGTAAACTAGAGAGTAAATGTGTTATGATTCCCATTTTACATTTGAGGAAGTAAAGTTTAGGGAGGATAAAATGAATTTTCTGTAAGTATTTGATAAGTATGTACTCTGCCTAAAACTTTGATGAATTGATTTAAAGCCAGGAATTATCTATATAATCAAAGCCTTCTGCCCTTAATCCTTACTTTACAGAGGGAGGAACAGTAATCCAAAAAGGTTTAATTTTTTGTTCATGGCCACACAAATGACAAAAAGTGGAGCAAGGATTATATATACACCTTGAGACTGAATTAAATTCTGCTTATGTAGCAGAGTACTACTAAAATCCAGATCGAGTATCTCCTGATACAATGGCTCTTTCCATGGAGTCACTGTATTTTCTGGGTAACTAGACATTCATAATTCCTATTCCTCTCCTATTGGGCTGAAAGGATCTGATAAAAACTCCCCCTCATAGCTATTGATTGTCTTGTGTATTAATTCTTCCAGAAGTACCTGTACTCAAAAAGGCAACACTTAAAGAGGAGGATACCTAAACATTCTTAAAATCTATATCAAAAAATGACTATACCATTCCATTTGACAGCTATCCAGTAATTTGACAGGAATGTACTGAGTGCCTCATGTAATAAAAGCCTTGAGATGTTCAATTATCACAAATTTTAAAAGATGATCTTGTGAAATTTACCAGCAGTAGCTTCCTTGAGTTGCCCTATTACCAAATCAGAATTTAGTATTCCTTAGACCTTAAATGAAAACAAAAACAAAAACAACAACAAAAAATGACCACCAAATAAATTGGCAATTTAGATAGGAATGCTTTGATGTTTAATATCTTATATCACATAAAAGAGACACTAAATATATATTTAATGGATCTTTTTTGTTTGTTTGTTTTGGTTTCTAATATATTGCTCAAATCAATAGACTTAAAATCAGGAGACCTGTGCTGAAATATTGATTCCAACACTTACTAGTTGTGTTTGTCAGAACAGGTCTTTTAGCCTTTCAGTGTTAGTTTTCCTGATTTGTAATTGTCATTATAATTACCTATAAAATTACCTATGTGTTTGCTATGAAGAAAGAACTTTATTAATCTTAAAAAGTCATATAAACGTTATTATTCAATATGCTTTTACGGCAATGTGAGAGATATTTACAGCTAGCAAGAATTGGATTTGAGTCTCATTTCTGATGCATAATAGCTGGATGACACAGGTTAAGCAACTATCATAAATGGCAGAGAAAGCAGCAAACTGCTCCTGTAGGTTGTCAACAACTTTACAGATCCAGTTCTCATCCCACTATCACTTTTAAATATAATTGCTTACATTTACTTACTTTACACTCATTAACTCAACTGATATGTAAAGCAAACTTTGGACTATAAGTAGTATAAGTGTCATTATCCCTATTTAACAAATAAGGACACTGAAGTGCAGAAAGTGGGATTAGTTTGTTTATGACATACACCAATAAGTGGAAAAAATAAGTCCTGAATCCTAGGTCTTTTCACTCTTTTTTTTTCCAATATGATTTATACTGAACCTACTTTCTCTTGCTGCCAAAGAACCAGATGCCTCTGTTGGAAGAATATCTTACAACCTTGGCAGAATTAGCTGTTGCTGATCAGGCTTTTCATGTGCTTGTCCCTCACCATTACAAAAAAATCTAAAGAAAAAGCACAAATTATCCTTAATTATATTTTTATTGTAATTATTTCAGAACATGTACCATGATGTCAAGGAAGATACTTTGGCTATAGCCTAGATATTCCAAGGGAAATTCTGCTTTTTTAAAGAAAATTTCATGTAAGCATGGGGGGCAAGTCATACAATCCTGGCTTACTGTGTCTACCTACTGATCAAAGGGACAAATTCTGGGTATTTCTCTTCCTGGCTCTGAGTAACACTGGATAGGATTATTGCAATCTATAAGGACCTTGAAATCCATTAGTACAAGGACTCCTTCGACCAATGATGATCACAACCTAAATAGCATTAGTTCTTTTAAAGATCCTTGAGTCTCAGTATGTTAACTGACTTCTTCAGATAGTGATTGAGGTGAAACCCAGGTCTTTCTGATATTACATCCCACACTCTCTCTGCAATTTCAGACTTCCTGTCCTTCTGAAATGGTTATGAAATCATTGTCATAGTAGTTGTCACAGGTCACATTTCCATAACATGGAAGGATTTATAAAGTATTTTTATGGTGATCTGATAAGGTAAATAGTCTGATTTGTATGGTTACCATATTACAAATGAATAAAATGATGCTTTAAGAAAAGGACTCAATTTCCTATGGTCTTATGCAAATTAAATACCTGAGGTAAGAGTCTCTGGACTTCTAGTTCAGAAGTCTTTCCAGAAACTCAGACCTCCTGTGCCAAAGGTTTAGTACAGCTACTATTCAAAGCACAAATCCCTTTTATTGTCAACATGGAAAGGAGCCATTTTGAGCTCTGTTCTAAAATCTTCAGTGATGGGGAGCACATTATTATATAATGGGAAGTATCAACTCTGAGAGTCATAAATGGCCAATAATCTATGAGTAGATCTCTGGAAATTCTAGGATAGGGGATATTGCTTCTTTTCACTATGCATTATATGCATTATCAATGTACACACACACACACACAGATACAAAAAGCATTATTCCGATAGTTTCATAAGCTTCACTGGATGGTAAGTTGGCACAAATATATACTTCTTCCAATCCTGAAAAAGAAAAGTTTAACAAATCATGGTGAACAGGGTAATAACAAAATTTTCAGAAGGCAAAAGTCTCCAAATGTCATAGAGAAAACTTAGAAAAAATTATTTATCTTTGTTAAGACTCCATCAAATGGAGGGATCAGGATTTAGTGATAACAGCACTTGAACCAGAACTAAGAGAATTGTCCTTTAAAACTGGGATTGCTATTTCCTACCTTTGGGACCTTAACCAATTCCCTAACCTTCTCTAACTTTGATTTCCTTATTTATTAAATTGTTGGGTTGAATTTGATGTACTCTTTGAACCATTCAAACCTTCTACTATAGGATTTTAAGGCCTCTAATACTCTTCTGGCTCTACATACCATGATCCTGGAATTAATAAATATATTAAAATAGTTTACAAGACATTGTTTTACAACAATATCTTCCTCTGCTATAGAAAAGAGATCTACCTATTGTCCCAATTTACTAGTAAATTCTCATTTTGCTGAGGGTTAGTTGATTGCCTTATATTGAAGCCTATCTTTATCAGAACATACAATAATAAATATGAAGTTGGAAGGTCATTTAATTAAACCACACAATTTTATATATGAAGAAACTGAAGTACCTAAGATAGATTGTGACTCTCCCAAGTCAGACAGATAGTAAGAGGCAGTCCAGGATAGTTTATATCAAGTATAAGACCAAATTCATTTTTGATATATGATATCTCAATCTTTCATTATTGCTCAAGGGAGAAATATTTTTGAAGATTTGAGGGATAGAGGAGATGAAATGTGGTTATTATTATTATTACAATTTGACATAATTAGGATATATTTAATATGTTACAATTTCCATAATTTTTAAATAGTCATGAAATATTTTAGGAAGAATTGTTATACTTCTAATTGCTGTGCCTATGCCTCTCAATTAGTTCACTACTGAAACAACCAGTCTGAAAGGCTTCAGAGTATTTTTTAAAATATAAATAAAACCAATGTGGCATTACCACATTTGGAAAAAAACAAGAAAAAACTATTAAGGGCCCTTAATAGGTCAGCCATCTCTACACCAAGAAATAAGTGTTTCTAACTGTATGACTTTAAAATTGTTGCATAAGCAAAATACTCAATGGGCTGTCTTGTGGATTCATTAGCAATTTCTACTTCTATTGATTACCTTTCATAATCTACTCATTCCAATGCAATTCATAGGCAATAAGTGGTCAGTAATAAATGGAAAGGAACAATGGATTTGTCTGTCCATTAAGCATAATTACTGACTAATCATAAATCAGAATACCATTCTAAGACTATGGTTTTAGATGGTTTATAACTAGGCAAATGACCCTGAGTTAGTAATTGCCTCACTTTGAGCACCAGTTACATCACTGGTATAAATTAGAGAGTTGAACTTGAAGACTTTTCACTTTCTTTCCTGGTCTAACATTCTATGTGTAACATTCAATATTCTGATATCACTTTTTGTACTTTTTTCCCAAAAAATCCAATGTCCAAAGTTCCCTTCTAAGTTTAATTTTCAATATCATAAGATAGCTTTCATTCCAGATTGCTGACATTCTATTTTCTAGGATCTATGTTATCTCTAACAGTTCAAGTTCAAAAGTCCTTTCAAGTTCTGACATTCATTATTTTATGTTTCCAACTCTAACACTCAGTGATTCTACAAAAACATAATATTTTAGGGTATGAACAGATTGCTGACTATTTCCACATTGAACTTTTACTTTTTTAAGTCTATATTCTATTTATTCATGTATCTACTATCTATAAATCTTATTATAGAGATATATGTACATATACATATATATACTTGAATACACACATACAAATATATACACATAAATACATATACATACATAAATATTTGTGTTTCAATCTGTATATATGTATATGTTTCAGCAAACAATAGTAAAGATATTTATAAATATATAGATATAGATGTACAAATCTCTATATATGTATATTCAAGGAATTTTAACAATAAAGAATATCTAGTCATTTTTCTACATTGTTTATTCAGTTTTGTCCAATATTTCATGATGCCATGAATCATATCACACCAATATTGTCCATGGAAGTTTTTATTTTGACAAAGATCCTGCTTGCCATTTTCTTCTCCAGAGACAGGTATTACATGTCTTACCCTGGTTACATAATTAATATTTGAGACCAGATTTGAGCTGAAGTCTTCCTGATTCCATGCTCAGTGATATATCTACTAAACTGCCTCTTGTTGCTGTTGAGTCACTTCAGCTATGTTCAACTCTTGTAATCTTATTTAGGATTTTCTTAGTAAAGACACTGGAGTGGTTTGCCATTCTTTTTTCTAGCTCATTCTATGAAGAAACTGAGAAAAGCAGGATTAAGTGACTTGCCCAGAGTCACACTGCTGAAGATATATTTCCTGACTCTTTGCCCAACACTCTACTGGATATGGACTGGATTACTGAGAATTTAAGTAATTTGCCCAGAGATATACAATCAATTACTTCATGGAAGTGGGACTTGAAAGACTTCAGTATCAAGCAAATTCACTTTGATATCTATTAAACATTATTGGGGGGGGAGGAAGAGACAGACAGACAGAAACATAGAGACAGAAAGAGATCGAGAGAAAGGAGGGCAGGATGGAAGGAGGAGGGCAGGAGAGTAAGAGTCAGAGATAGAGAGAGACAGAGAAGGAGAGACAGACACAGAGACAGAGAAAGAGAGACATGGAGGGAGAGAGAGATAGAGAGGGAGAGAGGAGACATGCAAAGAGAGAGCGAAAGAGAAAGGCTTAGAGAAACACGGAGAAAGAGAGATATTTACCGAGAAAGAGAGACAGAAGCTTAAAACAAGTCAGAGAGATATATAAATAGATGTAGATTGATTTGATAAGGAGGACTTTTGCCATGTTAACTGTTAATGTAGAATATCCTCCAAATTTCAATTCAAAAATATTGGAACTTCTTGATTAATGTGCTTCAAATCCCACATAACCTAATTAAGATTCAATGGCTTTGTGGTATTATAGGATGTTATGTAGGGTAGGAAAAGGAGGATGGCTCTGGGGTTGTTGAGTGATAATCCCTCAAGCATTTAATCATAATTACATTCCTAATATCATTTTAAGTGAGCATAGTATTTAGACTAATCATGAGGAAAACTATGCAGGCAAATGTCAAAATTCTAAATTCACTCTTTTTGAGGGGAAATACCTGAATAGGAAGTTATTAAACATATTTAAAATTTAATCAAATTGTAGTATTGTAAACAATATTTAAGCCTAATTGATCTATATTCTGAACCTCAGGTTTCGCCGGAGAAAATTCACTTATAATTTATTAACTATCAGGCATGAATTATTAGAAGGGCCTAAACACAAGTAAAATAAGCTTCCAGTCAGAAATGATTAAAATTCAAAACACACTTCAAGTTTTTTTTTAAAAAAAGTTTCTGAATGTTAAAGCTGACTAAAAATATATTTTTAAAAATCTGTCATATTTTTAAAATTAAAATTGATGGATACAGTCCAGATAACTTTTTATTTAAATTCTAGAATTAACCAGCCCACAATAAAATGAGCACTTCAATATACAAAGTAAAACAAAAAAAGAGAATTGTACATAGAACATTATACTTCTATTACATACAGCTTCTTATTCTTATATTCTATTTTATAAAGGATTAAAAAAAAGAGAGAAAATAGGAACTCGAAGTGATTTTTAGAATGGAGAAATCTCCATTTTTCAAAATCTCTTTACATTTCTAACAAAATGGGCACTTTGGAAATGCAAAACTAAAAGAAGTACATATAATGTCATAAATATAAAAATAATAACTACTTTTATTGTCAAATTATTCATTACATAATTCTACATTCACAAATGATTAATTAACAAAACAATATATGGAGGTAGTTAACAAAGATGTTGAACAATATTCTTTCAAATAAAGAAATCTAACCAAAGATTAGAATGGAAAAACAATTGCATGTATATCACACCCAGTGAAACTGTCAAATTAGATGGCTAGGCTTGAAAGTTGGCATTATTAGCCATTTCTAGAATTATCAGAGTTTCCTAATTATCAATTAATGCTCATATAGTTTTCTGATAGCAGTGCCCAAAACCAATGTACAATACAGAATAGTAAAATTTTTTCCACTATTTCTGAAGTATGTTGATAAGTAAAAATTTAATTTTCCAGTGCAAATAAGTGTGAAATTAACTACATATGAAACACATTTTTAACAGCAAAAGTATCTTTATTGATGTTTTCTATTTAAGGTTTACTCAGCATTCTCTTTTAACAGTTAATATGAACAGATATTTATGTACAAAAAAACCCCAAAATAACTGCTGTATGAAAAGTTAATCGGATTGGAAAGATGAATTTTCTAATGTCATATTATTATAATGAATTATTTTTGAGTAATTCACTTAAAAATATAACTGTGAGCCAAAGTCTTAGGTTACAAATTGCCCAAACCTTAAATAGGGTCCAAATAGTGTTTTTACAAATCACAATTCTGATTATATTCTTCAAAATTTCCATAACTTTAGAATGAAACAGAATTAATTTTTAAAATTAAGCATAATCTCTGAAACAGAAAAAAAAATCTTTTACTTTCTAATATAAATATCTAAATTAAACTACAAGTCCATGAACTTGATTTATTCTGAGGAAGGCTTTTTCTTTTATCCAGTCTCTACTCAATTCAGCCACACTCTTTGTCATATTGATAATGGATGATAATCTTCTTAAGGTGTCTAATCATATCCCTCTCTTCCTCAAAAATGTTAGTGATTCCCTCCTGACATAAAAACAGACTTTATTGTTATGATCCTTATGAGTATAGTCTATTGCATGGGCCTACATGACAAAAGGCATTCCATGTTTGATAACTGATTGAACCTTCTAAGTATGGGGAACTTTTTTTTTTAATATATCATATTCTGTTTTAGTCAGCTTCATTTAAGCAAAGATCTATTTATCATAATCTATTTAGAAAATTGATCTAGTCACATAATGTTAACAAAATTTCTAATAAAGTCATTACAAGGTTAACAAAATTTATTAGTTACAGTGCCTTTATGATGGAAAAAAAGGTAATTCAGGCCAAATGTCAGTCAACTCCCTTTAGGTTCCTCTTCTACTCAGTCCCTGTTAATATGTCAGGCAACAATAATCAATCAGCATATGCTAATTGTCTATGTGCTGGGTACTGTGCTAACCATTAAAGATATGAAAAGAGCTAAAATAGCCCCTGACCCAAAGGAATTTTTAATCTTATGGGAGAGGCAACATATAAATAAATATATACAAAAAATAAATAAATAAATAACTACATGCAAAGCAACCTATACACAACAATGAGATCTAAGGATGGAGACCCAGAACTTGGTGTTTAAACTGATATACATCAATATCACACTGTGGTCACTATTCCTACTTAGCTGTGAGACTGAAGAGCTGAAAAGGCAAAAATTTGCAGGACTATGAATAATAGACTTCTTTGTTTGTAACCCTATGAGTACTAGTGTTCCTTCTTGGAACCCCACCCAAGTTTTCATCCTAATGGTCCTGGAATTAACCCCAAATCCTTTAAGGTATTTCATTCATTCTTAATGAGCTCTATTTGTTAACACAGAAAATCCCTTCTTTGATATGATAACTTTTCAGATAACTAAGTAGCCAAATCTCTTTAGTTCTTTAAACTATTCTTCATATAATATAATTGTATTTGTCTTAAAATTTTGGTCTTATTTCCCCAGATATTGTTCATTTTATCATGGCAAACACATTCAATTCAGCAAAGTATCTTTATCCAATTCTCCCTCCCATGTAACCTAACAATGTTAGGGGGAACATAAAGAATACTTGGATTCATTTAAGTACTTTACTGAGCCTACAAATCTCTAGCTAGAAGCTCTGAAGAACTAAGTTTTGTTATTGTTTTTAACACTATAGATCAAGTTTCACTAATTTATTAGATTCAGAAACTAATATTCATTACTGGATTTCTGACTTGTCCCTATAAATGATTTTGTTCTGCAAATATAAAATCAGGCTTCATGGACCTGAAAATGAACTCCATGAATTTGATATTTACACTGGGAAAGTGTCTGCTCCTACACTGAGTAGCAGACTACAATAATAATAGTAATAACAAAAAGGAAGATGATTAGAGCATTTTTTTCTTTCTTAAAAACCATGTCTTAAACCAAAACTAATCTGATTCTCATTGGCCACCAATAGGTCCCAGACCAAGTCCTATTTGGTCATTGATTGGGTCCTGATCGACTCAGATTGAATGTAAATAGCAATTCATTTTGCTTTGACCAGAAACCCTGAGAGCCTTCCTCTCTCAGATCTATTTATCTATTTATTTAGATGCCCCTTCCTCCCACCCCCATCAGACTAGGTGAAAGAAAAGATTTTTTGTCTCAATTGCTACTAGACTTAATTGCTGAATGCATGCAGCCTCAGTCAAACTGAGTCAAACTGAAGGCTTTAGCTTGAAAAGGCCAATGTCTCACATTTTATCCAGGACCATCTCCAGTCATCTTGACCTATATATGACCATTGGATCTGGATGGCTCTAGAGGAAAAAGTGAGGCAGGTAACCTCAAACAGCCCTCCTTCACTTAAATCCAATTCACTTGCAAGTCACAGCATCACTTCCCTGATGTCATGGACCTCTTGGAGAAGGACAAACAACAACACTGTGGACCTTACAGGATGAATATGTTAGATTTCAAAGCCCTTGGTTCATCTCCTTTATTATATCTAAGTGGAAGAATACCCATCAGATTATGATTCAGCTAAGGAAACTATTTGAAAAGGCATGATATGGGAAGTTTATATGTCCCAATTTAAAAGGGGAATGGGGGCAGGGCTTGATGGGTCTGGTCTTTGAGAAAAGTCCAGATAATTGAACTTTTTTATTTTGTCTTACTACTTAGTCCTTTGTAAAAGATTACATAGGTGGAGAATACTGTGGGAGGAGTGGATCTGTATTTTTGGAACATAATCTGTTAAAACAGAGAGTAGTTATTTTCATTGCTTCCTTTTTTTTCCACTCAGTCTACATGCTGGGAAAATATATTTTAATTCTGAATTTCCAAAAGGTAGGGAATTATTATATTTTGGATACAGATGTATGGGAGAACAGTATTTAATGCAAGTTAAAGATAGTCCAAGAACACTGGACTGCATTGTTTCTCATAGAATATTACAAAACAGAAAAAAATCTTCTCAAATATTTTGCCATGGAATATTTATGAGAAGAGGTAAACTGAATAAATGAATGAAAAAAAAAATTCTTAAGTGCTTACAATGAGTTAAACAGTATAGATACAAATAGAAAAATAATATAATCCTTGTTCTCAAAGAATTGATATTCTAAATCTGTTGTTTTTGTTCTTTATACTTGAAAAGCAACAATGACATTAGACATTAAGTTCAAGTTCTGTAGAGTGTATAAACAGTAGCTGATTAGTCTAAAACAAACTTGGAAGGACCTACCATAGGTCAGGCATAAATTGTCTGTTTGGACATTGGCAATATTGTGCTACTTTATTGTGATTCTGCTTTCCTCATAGAGCAGAACAGCTTCTTTGAGTTGGACATGCCATGCTGGGAAGCCTGTGTCAGCAGTTCCATGTCTCACAATCTATACCAAAATTCTTCAGAGAGATCTTGAGAGTGTCCTCTAATTGCTCACATGGAGGTCAGAAGAAGCAATAAAAGAAGCAGAATATTCTAAATGAGGAAAACATAAATGCAGAATGTTTCATTTGTAAGTGAATTGAAAATATCCCATGGTGCTTAGGATTGAGGCTTTGATCATATTACCGTGTGTTATTACTATTACTTGAGACCATACACAAATAAAGTAATAAAAGATGGATTACTAGGCCTTCAAACTTCCTTCTACCCACTTTCAAAGGAGGCAAAACTGAAGACATTTTATGTATTTTTTTAGATAGTGATGTAAGTCTTGAAGAACATTTTTAGAGTTAGAAAAAGAATTCATTGTTACTGAAATGTAAAGATATCAGTTCTAAGATGTCTTACTATGTTGTACCAAAAAATCAGTTATAGGAAGTAGAACAAAATATTGACAGAATAGTATTAGACCAACTTAAGAGATTCCTGCTTCTGTACAGGGAGAATGGATGCAATCATGAATACAAGATGTATCTAAATGGTAACTAATATAGTTAACATTCATTTAGCAATTCAAGAACTGAAAATTTTGTTTCCTTGATTCCACAAGTTATTTAATTTATTCCTTCCAGTAAACCTATAATATATATGTTATTATTATCGACATTTTGCCCATAAGAAAACTGAAGTTCAAAGGTTGTCAAAGTCAGTCAGAGTTAAACAAATGAAGTACATGAAGCAAGATTTGAGTTTAATCTTCTGTATTCCAAATCCAGTAATCTATCTACTATGCCATTCAAACTATATAAGTTCTATAATCTTGTTCTCCATAGTTTTGTTTTATTTTGTTTTGTTTCTGTAGTTAATAAAGTATATAAAACACACAAACAACAAAAAAAAAGTCTTTAACCTATATCCACACCAGTGTTGTGCCACAGTTCCCATGTCTCAGTTTCCCTCTGTTGTTGTTTCAGTTTCCCTTGATTGTTCTGCCCAAAAAATAACAACCCCCCTTCCTTCTGACCATCAGAAATAATTGGACTCACATTCCAAAGGAACCATAAAACCTTCAGATGCTCCACCTCAAGGTACCCCTTATCTTTTGGCTCCAGACTTACAGTTTCCCAGTTTCTGTCTCAAGCTTCCTTTTACTCCCTACCTGTCAGAATTTAATTGATAGTTTCCTTGGATCCCAGATGTCCCTGCAGTTTCTCAGCTTTTCCCATGAGTTCCTTTTCCCTGAGTTATGAAAACTATAAAATCCTTGACGCCCCTCAATGAGCTACTGAATACTTTGTGACATTAGTCCTATTCAGTCGGCTGGCATGTCTCAGTCTAAACTCACAATGGACTGTGTGCTTTCAGACAAGAGTCCCCGCAGTCGTGATCCATAGCTATGGATTCTTAACTCTCAATTAACATCAATAAAGTATTAACTAATCTCCAATGTGTGATACTGCTCCAGTTTCTCCCTGAGCCAACAATAGGAAAATCACAAATAAACATTTGTTAGATACTTAATATTCTTCTTCTTCTTGTAAATATTTTCAAACTTTGATTTATCTGTGAGTTATTTAATTGTAACTGCTGCCCCCAATGTTATAAACTGGACAGTACAGCCATGCCTTTTTTTTTTTTTGTGAAATCTAGGCCCTGACATTGTGTGAATCCTTCACAGAGATGCCATCTTGTTTTCCCAGGGCCTTCCTAGATCCCTTGTTATTGTGCACACAGCATTAGAAAATATGGGTTGTCAATTAATTGTCCTTAGCATTTTACTATGTGATCATTTTTCAGGAACAGTTCTACTTTGCTTCAATTGTCCTCTAGGTTTTTAGCTTCCTGTTGTCTTCCCTTACTGGATTTTAAACTTCTTGAGAACAGAGAATGTCTTTCTTCTTCCCTCATTCTCTCCTTCCCATGCCTTCTCCTTCCCTTTCTTCCTCCCTCCTTACCTTCTTCTTTTCCTCTCTCTCTCACTCTCTTCCTTCCTTTTTTTCCTTTTTTTCCACCTTTGCATCTTCCTTTCCTCCCTTCCTTCCTTCTTTCCTTCCTTTTTCCTCCTCTTTCTTCCTTTCTTTTTTCCTTCCTTTCTTTTCTTAGATCTACTAGAAATTCTACTAGAACATTTTATACACTGAAAACATTAATAAATCTAATGAGTTTGGAATATCACTTCCCATGTCGAAAGCTTTACATTTTCTTAATATAGCCTGCACTTACACTCAGTTTCTTAGCAGCTATATTATGCTGTAGCCTCCTATTGAACTTATGACCATTTAAAACCTCCTAATAATTTTATATAAACTCTTAATAATTTCAAACTCTTTTAACCTTATGCATGTGTCATTTATTATTACAGCCCCAAGACCAAATTGTATTTTTATGATTCAAATGTAATGTTAGTTAGAAACAACATAGACTGTCACATTGGTACTCAAAGAATTTTACAAGACATAGAAAAAGTTTTCTAGTGAAGATAAGTGGGAGAAGAGAGACAAAACTCTCAGACAATGACAGTTTTCTCCCCCTACTCAAGTCCACGGTGGAGCAAATCACAAGTTCTCACAATACATTTTGCTTTTTGGATAATTCTAATTGCTAAATTTTTTTTCTTCTTTTTTTCAATAACAAGTTGTACTATGACTTTAATCAATCAATGTGTATTCATTAACAACATATTTATTTATTTATTTATTTATTTATTTATTTATTTATTTTTTTTTTAAATTTTTATTTTATTTGAATAACATATGTGTGGGTAATTCCTCAACAATAACCCTTACATAGTTTTCCGCCACAAATTTTTCCCCCCAACTCCCCACCCCTCCCCCTAGATGGCAGGATATCCACTACATGTTAATCACGTTAAAATATTGGCAAATCGAATATATGTATACATACTTCCAAACTTATCATTGGTGTGCAAGAAAAATCTTATCCACACGAACGATATATCAGATAAAGGAAACACAATGTAAGCAAACATCAATCAAGGAGTATGAGAATGTTATGTTGTGGTCCACATTTCGCATCCCTCTCTCTGGGTGTATATGGCTCTCTTCAGTGAACAATTGGAGGTGGTTTGAAACATTTCATTGTTGAAGAGAGCCATGTCCATCAGAATTGATCGTCATATAGTACTGTTGTTGCTGTGTATAATGATCTCCTGGTTCTGCTCATTTCACTCAGCATCAGTTCATGTAAGTCTCTCCAGGCCTCTCTGAAATCATCTTGCTGGTCATTTCTTACAGAACAATAATATTCCATAACATTCATATACCATAATTTATTCAGCCATTCTCCAATTGAAGGGCATCTATTCAATTTCCAGTTTCTAGCCACTACAAAAAGGGCTGCCACAAACATTCTTGCACATGTGGGGCCTTTTCCTTCCTTTATGATTTCTTTGGGATATAAGCCCAATAGAAATGCTGCTGGGTCAAAGGGTATGCACAGTTTGATAACTTTTTGAGCATAGCTCCAAATTGTTCTCCAGAATGGCTGTATCCGTTCACAGCTCCACCAACAATGCATCAGTGTCCCAGCC
>JAJPUD010006653.1:6038-74039 GCA_023553655.1 Myrmecobius fasciatus | reverse complement strand
TTCACCAATTTTGTTTTTCAGTGAACTGTTTTCTTTTTCCAATTCACCAGTCCTATTTTCCAGTTTTTGATATTTCTGTTGCCCTGATCTCAATTTATTTCCCCATTCTTCTTCTAGCTCTCTTTTGAGATTCTTAATGCAATCATCCAGGTAAGCCTTCTGAAAGGGAGACCAACTTAAGTCTGCCTTTGTGGCTTCATCTGGGATTGTTTTCATAATGTCAGGATCTGGGGACTGTTCTATTTTTTCTCCGTAAAAGCTTTCTATGGTGAGAGCTCTCTTCTGCTTCTTGCTCATGATTTAAAGTTGGGATATTGGTCAAAAGCCGAGAAAACTGCAACAATTTATATTTGCCCTGGGGCAGTTTGCCGAGTTGACTTCCGGTCTGAGGTTGGTCGGGCTAGATTTGCACCAGGACCACGTTTTCAGCTTTTCTCAATCCACCCCCTTCCAAAGGCAGATCTGCCAAAGCACCTGCCCGCAAGCAGAGCAAAGTGGCCCAGGCGTCTCCCAGGGGCTTCCTGGGTGCCCAAAATCCGCCCCTCTATCGCAGCCCTGACTTCTGCCCCGGCTGGAGTCCGATCGCGACCAGAGGCCGATTTCCCCTGAGGCTAACCCTCTCCGGAGTTCTTTCAAGGTAGATCTTTTATAGAAGTGCGTTGTAGTCCAAATGCTTGGTGAGGACCTCACTCAGGAACCAGTTTTAAGGCTTACTTTCTGGATTTGAGGGAATTGTCGGAGGGAGTTCACAGAGAAAGCTGTCAGCAGTTCGCCATCTTGGCTCCGCCCCAACAACATATTTATCTATCAGATATTTTCTTAGGAATTGGGAAAGTGAAGATGAAAGCAAAGGAGTCCCTGTCCTCAAGTATTTCTCATTCTTATTTGTAGTGTGCTTTCTAGAGCTCCCAAATTGGGATGCCAAAATATACCATGTGTTCTAGAGCACCCACTCTGGGGTGCCAAAATATATTGTCCGGACTAACGCTCTGGAGGATCTCAGGACCAGCCCAAGTCCTTGATCTTGGTGGAGGAGTGATGAGGTGAGACTCACATAGATGGTCAAAGATGGAGTCTGTTTACTTCCAGTCCTCTCAGCCCTTAAATACCTTAGTACAATTCCATCATTACAGCACACTGCTATAGATATGTAAATGCCTCTCTTTACTGTAAGTAAGCCTTGCTTCAAGTAGAACACTGGTGGTCATACCCCCGCCCTTACTTCTCAGGAAGGGTGAGACACCCCAAGGGGAGACGAGAGCCGATCCAGACATTGTCAGCAGGTTCCCTTTGGGCTGAGGGGTCTTACACCTCATCCAGAGTTCCCCCACTATTTGTGGCCCTCTACATTTATTGGGAAATAATGTGTCCATACAGAGTTGTCTAGAAAATACAGATAACCAAACAATTTGTGTGTGTGTGTGTATGTGTGTGTGTGTGTGTGTGTGAAGGGTTCATGTAAAGGGAATGAGAAAGCCTTCAGAAACAGGGGGAGAAAGTCTAAGGGAAGGTACACAGAAAACAGTGTTTATACTGTCTTAAAATCAAAAATTTCAAGAGGCAAAGAAATGAAAAAAAAATGTACACACACATACACACACATGTACACATACACAATGAGCTTTGTCTCTCCCAACCCACTCTCATTATATTAACATCAGTTCTTCTTTATTAACTTTAGGAATACATATGAGTTCTTCTGTATAGCATTTAACAACTTGGGCAAATCCTAAATAGGTTATAATCTATTCCACTGGGGTGAGAAAAGCATATTGAAAAGGTACCAAATACATTAACTATAAAGTATGTTTTTGATCAACATTATAAGAGGATTAAAGACCATACCAGGTTCAGCGTGTTTGAAGGAAACAAAAAGGAAAGACATTTGTTTTTCAGTTATGTACAACTCTTCATGACCCCATTTGGGGTTTTCTTGGCAAAGGTACTAAGCAGGTTTGCCATTTCCTTCCCTAGATTGTTTGACAGATGAGCTACTGGGGTAAAAAGGATTCAGTGACTTATACCATCTAGCTGATTTTCAAATGTCCCTCTAAAAAAAATCCATCACTTTTCAGATCAAGAATTCTAAGGCCAGGAGGTCACCCAAGCCAAAAATAACAGAGCTAGGATTTGAACTCATGTCCTGGGATATCACATTTAATACAAGTTGTTTTTTTTTTTTTTTTTTTTTTTGTTTGTTTGTTTCTTTTTTGTTTTTGCCTTCAAGATTTTAAGAATTATATGAATTTCTCATTGCTCTTGTTATCCTAGATGGAAAACAGAACAATAGAGGGAAATTGAAAGGCTTCCAGTTTCTCCCCATTTCATTTCATCTTAAGTGAAGGGAAGTTTTTTGTCCTAATATGAATATCTAACCTTTCTCCCCTCTACCCCACTATCATTTCAATAATTCCAATTGTTGTCTGTTACCTTTAGCAATAGTATCAACTCCTATGTGTATCATTTAAAGCTTTTAGCAATTTGGCAAAATCTTCCATTTCCAGGCTTATTACATATTAATCAATCAACATTTAAGCATCTTCTATGTATCAGGAACTGTACATACAAGTTCTCAGGATACAAAAATCATTAGATAATGCTAGAAAATTTAATGGGAATTATCTCCACACATACATATACACACATGTGTAGATGTAATTATATATATTTATATATACACACATACATACATACACATACACACACACATTGTCTGAGCTTATCAATTTAGGATTTTAGATTGAAAGAGGATAATTATTCTCCAAAAAGAAAAAAAAAGTTACTCTCTTACCTCTATTTAATCTGAGTTGTAGAATGATACAAGTGATAGTTATTATATATCTATACATCTATACATATAAATATATATATTATATTAATATTCTGATTATATTATAGATGATACCCATTTGACTGCCTTTCAAAGTGGAAAAGGTGATGGTCATGGGCTAGAGCGCTGAGCCTAAAGAGTCACAAAATCTCTTCTTCCAGAGTTCAAATCTGACCTCAGACACTTATTAGCTGTTTCACTCCTGGAAAGTTACTTAACCCTATTTCCCTTAGTTCCTCATTTCTCAGAGAAGCTGGAGAAGGAAATGGCAAACCACTCCAGTATCTTTGCCAAGAAAACTCTAAATGGGGTAAGGAAGAGTTATTCATGATTGAAATGAATGAGCAAAAGAATTGTAAGAGTACCAAGCTGAAGAATGATGCAGATGGCATTTTTGCACTGGATAGCCTAGCATTATATATCTACACCCCATAAGTCTGTAAGATGATTCTGTAATACAGATTCCTAAAATGCATTTTTCTTTTATCAGGAAAACAAAATTAAAACAAAACAAAACAAAAAACACTAGATATTCAACTCACTGTATCTAATTGCATTGCAAAAAGCTTTCCTGTTACAAAAACTCATCAGAATATTTAAAGATCCTTGCTTATTTGAATCACTGCCACCTTCTGAAGTAACTACAGTAAATTCACATTGGTTTCTGTTTGAATGCCCACTATTTGACAAACCGCTTAAACAAATGGGAATACTCAGTGAATCTTCCATTTTCATGTCAGTAAAGAGTGTATTAATTTGGAGCACATCCCAGACTAAAGACAAAATTAGTACTGATCAAAATGATTCTTGCAACAATATAGATTTTTTTTTTGGATAAAATATGATAATGACACTAAGCTATTTCTTGTTCCTGGATCAATTACATTATTTAGGGTAATAGGTATTTCCTTGAAATGTCCTTGCTTTTCCCACACATGCCTGTCAACATGTAAATATGCATGAATATCTTATGGAAGATTTGATCCTGAAGAACTAAGTTCTTAATATGCCCTTGCCAAATTGACTTTGTGTATGTGTGTATGTTTTCACTGCAGTTAAAGTGATCATCTTTAAGTATAAAAATTCTATTCATTTCATTCTAGCAATATTAATCCAGTACTGACCATCTATTTCATCTCATTTTCACATCCCTTGTTTAGAGCTATAAGATGCCAAAGAATCTACTAAATTCAGTTATCATAAAGTACCACATATTGTCAAGTTTATCTTAACCCTTTCCCAAGCATTAACTCCATAAGATATGTTGATTTTCTGCCTGGATAACCAATTGTTTTATGAAAAGACATGGCTTTCTCTCCTTGAAATAATGAGATACAGTGGAAAGTGTCCTACATGTGCAATGAAAGGGTTTCAATTTGATTTCAGTCTGTTCAATTTTTAATCAAAGGTCTGAATTTGAGTTCTGCTACTCTCTAACTATGAAAATTTGGTTAGCAGTGGGTTAAAGAAATTAGGTCTCAGTTTCTTCATCTATAAAATGGGGGAAGGGAGGTTGTATTGAAATGGGTTCTAAGGTCCCTGATCTTATCATTCTATTCTTGACTATATGAAAAACTCCCAGCTAAAATGCCGACATAAGATTTTAAAAAATGATCCTCAAGCAAATATAAAATTTGTTAGATGTTGAAAGAGAATTTCAAATAAATTAACAGGTTTTTTTTTTCAGGAGAAAGAAGTGATTTAGATCTATGATTATCATTGTAGTAAGAAACATATTTTCTTTATACACATTAGTAGGAATTCATCTTTATTTTAGGTAATAGTCTGGGATTTTGAGAGGTTGAGAAAAATGTCAACAGTCATACAATCATTAATTGCAATAAGTATTAAATCACTGTCTTTCTGTCTTTGTGATCCTTAATTTTGTTGTTCAAATATTAAATTAAATCACAAAATGAGACTCAAGATAATATTTTTAGTCAATTTAATATTTATAAAAATCAAGATCTGTAGTGTGTGTATAAAAGACCAAAAGCATTGATGAAAATGAAAATTATGAGAACAATGATTTACACAAGAAATAAAACGAACAAAAAGGATGGCAAAGAATTTTAAAAACTAAGGGTACGATGCTAAAAGGATTAAAAAAAAGCAAAAACAACATTATCTAGCTTGGGAAGGGAAGTTAATAGTGAGAGTTTTAGGTTGACTAAATCAGTTATAAGGGGATTCATCAATTTATTGTCTCAATAAGCATTTAAATCATCAGTTCATCAAGTTCAGAAAGCTCTTTATTCATTACCATAGGGAAAAGCAAGTGGCATTTTTAATGCTGTGCTAATGCTTCTATCTCTAGTCTCTTCAGTTCTTTAAATTAAAGCAGTAACATTTTGAGGTTTTTGAAGCCATAGGCCCCATTTCAAATAATAAATAAATAAATAATAAAATAAAACACCTGGCTAATTGAATGTGAGAAGCAATTCCTTCCTGAATTTCAGAGGCAATCAGTTTGACATTCTCCATTTGTTAAGAAGCTATATATCATTTTATTTATTCATTAATGAATCCAAGACTTATTAACATTGGAGGAAGGAGAGAGGAAAGCAGTGAGAATTCAAATGGGCATCAGCATCCTGATGTTTTCTAATAAGACAAAAAGAAACCAAAACATGACTATAAATCAGGAGTAGGTGGTAAGGTTACATTTGAAAGAATAAAATGTTATGCATTTTCCTAATCATGAGCTGAACGAGCATTTTAATAGAGCAAATACTTGTTGGGCATCAGTTCACTTTGGTTTGGGAAACTAAGGATGCATTATGCAGCCAGAAAGTAGTGCAAGGGTGGGGAAGGGTACTAATTCATAATGAAGAATATTTTGGATTTAAAATCAAAGAAACTGAATTTGTATCCTAGCTTCTGCTATACAGATACGACCTTGATTGAAGTTCTTTATTCTTTCTCTTTCTTTCTCTTTTTCTTTCTTTCATTCTCCCTTTCTTTTCTCTTTCTTTCTTCTCTCTCTCACTCTTTTTTTTTCTTTTCCTTCCTTCCTTCTTTTTTTGCTTCCTTCCCTCCTTGTTTGCTTCCTTCCTTCCTTTCTTCCTTCCTTGCTTCCTTCCTTCCTTTCTTCTGATTATGTCTCACTTTTGGTCTCTGCCACCTGAGAAGATTTTATCAGATGATCTTCGAAACTCTTTCCCGCTCTTTTATATCTTATGACTTTGATCCCTGGACAAAATAAAATTAGAAATGTGACAAGATGTTTATATTTGGATCTGATATGATAGATTTAATTGTTCTTATCTGCCCATTCCAACAGGGGAAGTCTTAGCATTCTTGGGGCAGACACCCCTTGGTTCTTTGGGATGAGACTGCTGTGCATGCTACCTCTTCTTGGAGCCACAGGTGAGTATTAGGTGGATTAGGTAGACACCAGGGGTGGAAAGCAGCCCTCCCTCTAGAGGGCTTCCCTTTAGTCTTCCCTGAACACACCCCACATCCCAAGAGAAATTCATCAGTATAATGTGTCAATTTCATGATGACATGCTTGCCCCAACTCTGGACAATAGACAATGTTTTCAAGTTTTCTCAGTCACCAATTGAGTGAATCAAGGCTGTGTACTTGCATCTATGTTTTTAGCATGATATATTCAGCCATGTTGCCAAATTCTTTCAATGAGGACAAACAGCATCCAAGTCAGCTACCACACTAATGATAAATTCTTATAATTGAAAAGGCTATGAGGCAAAACCAAACTGGAGGAGGGTTGGTCCATGATTTTTTTTTATTTGCAGATGGTTTTGCACCCATTGAACCCCACAAAGCTGAAATGCAAAAAAGTTTGGATATATTCTTTGTTGCTTATGCTGATTTTGGCTAACAATAAACACCAAGAAAACACAGATACATAATCAGTACCACATCATCCTTATGTGGAACCATTAGTTCCAACAAATAGAGAAGTTTTGAATGCTGGGGTAAGTTTACTTACCTTGGCTATACATTACAGGGATGCACACATTGATAATAAGGTTGACAAACACATTGACAGAATGAGTTCAGTGTTTGATAGGCTCCAAAAGAAAGTGTGGGACAGGAGAAGTATTAAACTGATTACCAAACAAAATCTATAGAAATGTTCTGTTGAGCTCATTGTTGTATAGCCATGAAACCTGGACTGTATACCACTTCCATGCCAGAAAACTGAATTCCCATTTGAATTTTTATTTTATTTTATTTTTTTAATTTAATTTTTTATTTTGTTTTATTTTTTTATAAAGCTTTTTATTTACAAAACATATGAGTGATTTTTCAACATTGACCTTTGCAAAAAATTTTCCCCAAGCTTTTGCCCTCCTTCCCCCCACCCCCCACCCTTAGATGACAGGTAATCTAATACATGCTAAATAGGATAAATTATATGACAAAAACAATACATGTATACATATATATATGTACAGTTATCTTACTGCACAAGAAACATCAGATCTAGAAAGAGAAGAAGAAAAAACAACCTAAGAAGGAAAACAAAATGCATGGAAATATTCATAGAAAGCATTAAAATGCTGTGTTGTGGTTCACACTCAGTTCCCACAGGCCTCTCTCTGGATGTATATGACTATCTTAATCACTGAACAATAGGAACTGGTTTCAATCACATCATTGTTGAAGAGAACCATGTCCATCAAAATTGATCATTGTATAGTCTTGTTGCTGTGCATAATGTTCTCCTGGTTCTGCTGATTTCACTCAGCATCAGTTCATGCAAGTCTCTCCAGGCCTCTTTGAAATCCTCCTGTTGGTCGTTTCTTACAGAACAATAATATTCCATAACATTCATATACCTTAATTTATTCATACATTCTCCAATTGATGGGCATCCTTTCAATTTCCAGTTTCTTGACACTACAAAAAGGGCTGCCACAAACATTTTTGCACATGTGGGTCCCTTTCCCTCCTTTAAAATCTCTTTGGGATATAAGCCCAGTAGAAACACTGCTGGGTCAAAGGGTATGCACAGTTTGATCACTTTTTGAGCATAGCTCCAAATTGCTCTCCAGATTGGTTGGATCCATTCACAGTTCCACCAACAATGTATCAGTGTCCCAGTTTTCCAACATCCCCTCCAACAGTTATCATTATCATTTCCTGTCATTTAGCCAATCTGACAGGTGTGTAGTGGTATCTCAGAGTTGTCTTAATTTGCATTTCTCTGATCAATAGTGACTTGGAGCACCTTTTCATGTGAACAGAAATAGTTTAATTTCTTCGTCTGAAAATTGTCTGTTCATATCTTTTGACCATTTATCAATTTGAGAATGGCTTGAATTCTTATATATTTGAGTTAATTCTTTATATATTTTAGAAATGAGGCCTTTATCAGAACCTTTGGAGTTAAAAATATTTTCCAAGGTTACTGCTACCCTTCTAATCTTGTCTGCATTCATTTTGTTTGTACAAAAACTCTTTAACTTGATATAGTCAAACTTATCTATGTTGTGATTAATGATGACCTCTAATTCTTCTTTGGTCACAAATTCCTTCCCCCTCCACAGGTCTGAGAAGTAAACCATCCTACATTGTTCTAATTTGTTTATAATATCATTCTTTATGCCTAGATCTTGAATCCATTTTGACCTTATCTTGGTATATGGTGTTAGGTATGGGTCAATGCCTAATTTCTTCCATACTAGTTTCCAATTATCCCAGCAGTTTTTGTCAAATGGTGAGTTTTTATCCCCCAAACTGGGGTCTTTGGGTTTATCAAACACTAGATTACTATTGTCATTGAATATTTTGTCCTGTGAACCTAACCTATTCCACTGATCCACTACTCTATTTCTTATCCAGTACCAAATGGTTTTGGTGATCACTGCTTTATAATATAGTTTTAGATCTGGTACAGCTAGGCCACCCTCATTTACATTTTTTTTTCATTAATTTCCTTGAAATTCTTGACCTTTTGTTTTTCCAGATGAATTTTGTTGTTATTTTTTCTAGTTCAGTTAAATAATCTCTTGGGAGTTTGATTGGTATAGCACTAAATAGATAGATTAGTTTAGGTAGTATTGCCATCTTTATGATATTCGCTCGACCTATCCAAGAGCACTTGATGTTTTTCCAATTGTTTAGATCTGACTTTATTTGTGTGGAGAATGTTTTGTAGTTTTGCTCATATAGATCCTGACTTTCCCTTGGCAGATATATTCCCAAATATTTTATACTATCGATAGTTATTTTGAATGGAATTTCTCTTTGTATCTCTTGCTGTTGCATTTTGTTGGTGATGTATAAAAATGCTGATGATTTATGTGGATTTATTTTGTATCCTGCAACTTTGCTAAAGTTATGGATTAATTCTAAGAGTTTTTTAGTTGATTCTCTAGGGTTCTCTAAGTAGACCATCATATCATCTGCAAAGAGTGATAATTTGGTTTCCTCATGACCTACTCTTAATTCCTTTAATCTCTATTTCTTGTCTTATTGCCAAGGCTAGCATTTCTAATACAATATTGAAGAGTAATAGTGATAGTGGGCAACCTTGTTTCACCCCTGATCTTATTGGAAATAGTTCCAGTTTATCACCATTATATATGATGCTAGCTGATGGTTTTAAATAGATGCTACTGACTATTTTAAGGAAAAGTCCATTAATTCCTATACTCTCTAATGTTTTTAATAGGAATGGATGTTGGATTTTATCAAATGCTTTTTCTCCATCTATTGAAATGATCATATGTTTTTTGTTAAATGGTTATTAATATAGTCAATTATGTTAATAGTTTTCCTAATATTGAACCATACCTGCATTCCTGGTATAAATCCTACTTGGCCATGGTATATTATTCTGGGAATGATTTTCTGTAATCTCTTTGCTAATATTTTATTTAAGATTTTTGCATCAATATTCATTAAGGAAATTGGTCTATAATTTTCTTTTCTGTTTTTGTTTTACCTGGTTTAGGTATCAGTACCATGTCTGTATCATAAAAGGAGTTTGGTAGGAGTCCTTCATTCCTTATTTTTTCTAATAGTTTATATAATATTGGAGTTAATTGTTCTTTAAATGTTTGGTAGAATTCACATGTAAATCCTTCTGGTCCTGGGGATTTTTTCTTAGGGAGTTAATTAATGACTTGTTCTATTTCTTTTTTCTAAAATGGGACTATTTAAGTAATTTATTTCCTCTTCTGTTAATCTTGGCAATCTATATTTTGGTAGATATTCCTCCATTTCACTTAGGTTATCAAATTTATTGGCATAAAGTTGGCCAAAGTAACTCCTGATTATTGCTCTAATTTCCTCTTCATTGGTGGAAAGTTCTCCCTTTTTGTTTTTGAGACTAACAATTTGATTTTACTCTTTCCTTTTTCTAATTAAACTAACTAGAGGTTTATCTCTTTTGTTGGTTTTTTCATAAAACCAACTTTTAGTTTTATTTATTAATTCAATAGTATTTTTACTTTCAATTTTACTAATTTCTCCTTTTATTTTTAGGATTTCAAGTTTTGTATTTGATTGGGGGGTTTTAATTTGTTCTTTCTCTAGCTTTTTTAGTTGCAAGCCCAATTCATTGATTTTCTCTTTCTCTATTTTATGCAAATAAGCATCTAGAGATATAAAATTTCCCTTATTACCGCTTTGGCTTTATCCCACAAATTTTGGTATTTTGTCTCATTATTGTCATTCTCTTGGATGAAATTAGTAATTGTGTATGTAATTTGCTGTTTCACCCATTCATTCTTTAGGATAAAATTATTTAGTTTCCAATTGGTTTTTGGTCTATTTTCTCCTGACCTTATATTGCATGTGATTTTTATTCCGTCATGATCTGAAAAAAAATAAATTTATTATTTCTGCCTTCCTGCATTTGATTTTGAGGTTTTTGTGTCCTAACACATGGTCAATTTTTGTATAAGTTCCATGGACTGCTGAGAAAAAAGTAAACTCTTTTCTGTCTCCATTTAATTTCCTCCAAAGATCTATCATACCTAACTTTTCTAACATTTTGTTTACCTCCTTAACTTCTTTCTTATTTATTTTGTGGTTTGATTTATCAAGTTCTGAGAGAGGGAGGTTGAGATCCCCCACTATTATAGTTTTGCTGTCTATTTCTTCTTGCATCTCTCTGAACTTTTCCTCTAGGAATTTCCATGCTATACCATTTGGTGCATATATGTTTAGTATTGATATTGCTTCATTATCTATGGTACCTTTTAGGAAGATATAATTTCCTTCTTTGTCTCTTTTAATTAAGTCTATCTTTGCTTTTACTTGGTCTGAGATCAGGATTGCTACCCCTGCTTTTTTTTTCACCTGAAGCATAATAGATTCTGCTCCAGCCTTTTACTTTCACCCTGTATGTATCTCTATGTTTTAGATGTTCTATACAAGAACATATTGTGTGATTCTGGTTTTTAATCCAGTCTGCCATCTGCTTCTGCTTTAAGGGAGAGTTCATTCCATTCACATTCACAGTTAAAATAACTAAATCTGTATTTTCTGCCATCTTATTTACCCTAGCTTATGCTTTTCTCTTTCTTATCCCCTTTCCCTCCTTCCTACTATTTTGCTTTTGATAACCACTTCCGTCAAACAGTCCTTCCCCTTTAGATCCCCACCTGCCCCCTTTTCCCCCCTTTCCCTCCTGTTTCCTTATAAGTACATCTATTATTCCCTCAGAGCCAAATCTGATGAGATGGAGATTAATCCAATTCTCATTCCCCTCCCTTTTTTCCCCTCAATCATAATAGGTTTTCTTTGCCTCTACATATGATGTAATTTCCGTTATTTTACCTCCTTTTCCTCTTCTTCCAGTGTTATCCCTTTTCTACCTCTAATTTCTTTTTCAGTTTATCATATCATAATAATAATAAAATCACAATAATCATATCATACTAATCATAAAATTGCAGGAATCATATCATAATCATAATGTAATAATAGATTCATAAAATCAACCCTCATTCTATAAGTATCTATAACATAAATATAGTTCTCAAGAGTATTTTTTTTTCTTGTTACCTTTTTATGTTTTTCTTGTGTTCTGTGTAGATCAAATTTTTTGTTCAGTTGTGGTCTTTTCAGTAGAAATAGGTGAAATTCTCCTATATCATTGAATGAGCATCTTCTTCCCTGGAAGATAATGCTCATTCTAGCTGGGTAACTTATTCTTGGCTGTAATCCAAGTTACTTTGCCCTTCGGAATATCTGATTCCAGTTCCTTTGATCCTTCAAAGTAGAAGATGCTAGGTCCTGTGTGATCCTAATTGTAGCTCCCTGATATTTAAATTGTTTCTTTCTGGCTTCTCCTAATATCTTTTCCTTGGTATGATAGTTATGGAATTTAGCCACGATATTTCTGGGGGACTTAATTTTTGGGTTTCTTTCAGGAGGTGATCGGTGGATTGTTTCAATAAGTATTTTGCCTTCTGGGTCTAAAATATCAGGGCAGTTTTCTTTTATGATTTCCTGGAAGATAGTGTCTAGGTTCTTGTTTTCATCATGGCTTTCAGGAAGCCCTATAATCCTTAGATTGTCTCTCCTAGATCTATTTTCCAGGTCAGTTCTTTTTCCTAGGAGATATTTCATGTTTTCCTCTATCTTTTCATTTTTTTTGTTTTTGTTTGACTGATTCTTGAAGTCTTGATAAGTCATTCATTTCCAGTTGTTCGATTCTAATTTTTAATATCTTATTTCCTTCAGTTACTGTTTTTAGTTCCTTTTGCAATTGACCAATTACATTTTTTTGTTCATTGCATTCTTTTTCCATTTTTTCTATTTTATTTTGCAGTGATCTCATTTCATTTCCCCATGTTTCTTCTAACTCTCTTTTAAGATTTTTTATGCAATCTTCAAAGAAAGCCTTGTGACATGGAGACCAGTTTATGTCTCTCTTTGGGGCTTTTTCTGGAGTTGCTTTACCTTTAGGGGCCTCAGGATTTGAGGTCTGTTCTTCCCTCTCTCCATCAAATTTGTCTATGGTGAGAGCTCTTTTTGGTTTTTTATTCATTTTTTTTTAAGTGTGAGGTCTGTTTAAGGCAAAGGTGGGACAGCTGGTTTAATTTGCCCTGGGGCAGTTCTGCTGATTGAGTTATTTCAGGAACTGGGCAGTTCTGCTGATTGAATTATGTCTGGTGCTGGGCAGTTCTGCTTTAGTTCACCCTGGGGCAGTTCTGCTGATTGAATTATTTCTGGTTCTGATCAGTCCTGCTGATTGATTGATAGCCCTAGGGTGCTGTGTAATGGCAGCTAGGTCTGATGCTCATCAGGGGTTCAGTGGTTCACAATCTACCCCCCACAAAAGGTAGACCCTCCAAACCACCTGCCCACAATCAGGATAGATTGGCCCAAGAGGCCCTCAGAAGACTCCCAGGTGTGTGAAAAGCAGAACGCTCCCATTCCTGTTCCAACTCCTGTTCCAGCTCCCTGCTCCAGCTCCCTGCCCTGGTCTCTCTGTGCTGCAGTCTGGGTTCAGCAGACCACCCCCCTGACCAATTAAAACAGACCTGTTTTGAAGTTCTTCCAGAGTATCTTCTTCTAGATTCGTGTTGTCCTCCAGATATTGTGGATTTTTTTGCTTCAAAATCAGTCTAGAGGCTTCATATGTTGTTGGTTTGAGGGAAGGTTAGAGGAGGTTACAGAGCCTCCTGTCTGATCTTCGCCACCATGGCTTCACCCCCGGAAGTCCCCATTTGAATTTTTAAAGGAAGATTCTGAAAATCACCTGGCAGGATTATTGGTCTCTTATATGTGGTATGACAATGAGATTCTTCCTTGAACTAAAGTAACAAGCATTCAAATTCTACTGCAGAAAGTGCAACTTAGTTGGGCTGCTCACATTTTTACTCAAATACCAAATGTACACTTGCCAAAAAAACTTTTTTTGGAGAACTCATACAGGACAGGTGTTCACAAAGTAGTCAGAAAAAGTGGTCATCCTCAAAGTCTTTCTTAAGAATCTTAGAATTGATTGTATAGCATGAAGGACTGAGGCACAGAACTGCCCAATATGGTGTGCCTGCATCAGAGAAGGTGCTATGCTCTATGAGCAAAGAAGAATTGAATCAAGTCAGAAAAAACATGAGGTGAGCAAATTGTACTAGCAAGCGCCTAGCACTATTCCATGCACCCAAGAGTAGAAAATAAATTATTATTGACTATGAACAACTAAAAAATATGAGGGCTGGAAGGATTTATCAAAAGCAGGTAAGGCTTCTTGGAACTGATTAAATGCAGATGTCATATATCCTTATCTTGAAGTTTAACTAGGATGCAGGTCATAGTTTTTAGACTTACAAAAGTTAAAAGTTGTTCTTTAAGTGAGACTTCTCTGGAGACTAAAATAACATATTTTTCATTTATATTTTAACATCTTGCCACAGTGTCCAAGAAGAAGAAGGGAGTAGGGGTTGTTAGACAATGAATTTCATTTCTAGTCAACATGCTTGTATTTATTGGAGTCAAAATCTATCACAAATAAAGATGTGAATCATGCTAAATAGTCCCAAGATAAAGCTGTGGAATTTAAACAAGGTTTATACATTGTTCCCTCTCTCCAAGCCCTCCTCTGAATTTTAAAATTATATTCTATAGACTTGGATGAATTGAACAGTAAAGAAAGCCGAAGCAAGACATCAATATATACAATGATTAAAATTGAATATAAATCAGCATGGTGAGAGCATAGGAGCCTGGCAAAATCCAGTGGTCACTGTTCATATACTACCAATATGTTTTTGCTTTTCAATAAAAACATAAAAACATCAAAACATCAAAAGTGAAAACTGTCATATACTATCAGTTACAATCATATCATTGTGCAATTTTATTTAAGCACTTTTGGGCTATGTATTTTGTGGAGGGTGTTGATGGGTTTATTGGGAAATATCTATTGATTAAAATGAAATGTATCACAGGAAATGTTTTGCTTGTTTTTCTGGCATCTGAAACAGCCCTTTATTCCTTTCCCACCCTAGGCATTTGAAATTAGCCCGATTAGTTTTCTGCTTTAAATGTTGCTATTGTTGGGTAGTTGTTTTTCAGCCTTGTAGCTCTTCATGACTCCTATGGGCTTTTCTTGCCAAAGATACAGATTGGTTTGCCATTTCCTTCTCCAGCTCATTTTATAGATGAAGAAAATGAGACAAATATGGTTAAGTGACTGAGCCAGGGTCTAAGTAAGTAAGACTGTGACCAGATTCAAATTCACAAAGATGAGTTATTCAGACCCCAAGGTATCCATACTATATCCATTATGCTGCCTAACTGTCCATTTAAGTTTTTATTTTTTTTTTGTTTTTTGTTTTTTTGTTTTTTGTTTTTTTGCTGAGGCAATTGAGGTTAAGTGACTTGCCCAGGGTCACACAGCTAGAAAGTGTTAAGTGTCTGGGACAACATTTGAACTCAGGTTCTCCTGACTTCAGAGCTGGTGCTCTATCCACTGTGTCACCTAGCTGCCCCATTTAAGTATTTGAAGACAAGTATTGAAAGAAAGGAAGGAAGGAAGGAAGGAAGGAAGGAAGGAAGGAAGGAAGGAAGGAAAGGAGAGAGGGAGGAAGGAAAGGGAGGGAGGGAGGAAGGAAGGAAAAGAAAATCAGTGGAAGTTCTTGGTTTATTTCCATTGTTTTTGATACATCTCCTATTGCTATGGTTGATGACAAAGTGACTCTGTGAACTTGTGAACAAGGGTCCAAGCATATTGTATATAGTTTCAAATTGTCTATTTGTTGAAGCAAAAATGTGACTTTCTCTGCATTCTAGGTATATGGAAATGTTTAGAAACATTCATTTATAATAGAGAAGTCATTCACCCTGGAAATGAATTTAACATGCTTGAAGTGAATTTGAGATTAAAGGGAAGGAAGCTAAGCAGTGAATGAAAAGAAAGAAGTCAAAAGAATACATTTAATATTAGTCAAGGATTCTCTACATTTATTGGTTCGTGTTAGCAAGGTCCTGTGACTCAGCTTGCTTTATTTCAGACTGAGGGGCCTATCTTTGCCAGAGAAAATCCAGTCACCCTACCTTAGTAAATTGGAGGTGAGAGGTCTACTGGATATTTCTGACGCTTGGTCTACCTAGGTCAGTTCTCCTCTCTGAATCTTAGATTACTCATCATAAAAAAGAAATAATATTACTTATCTACCAGTCTCACAGGGATGTTGGGAAGAAAGTGGTTTGTAAATATCAAGGAACCAAACAAGCGTGATTTTAAAATAACATTAAAATTTTTTTCTACATGAAGCCTTTTCTGATCCTTTCAGATGCTGTTGCCTGCCAGATTTATATGCCTTAACTTCTAGTCCTCATCACTAATTGCATATTACATATTTTTAATGGCACATGTAATCTACATCTCAAGCTTAATATACAAAACTAAATATATTTTCTTCTTCCCAAAACTTTCTTTCTTATTTCTACCAGGTATGTCTCTCACCACCTTTCTAGTCACTTAGCTTCCTAAATATAGGGACCATTTTTCTAAACTTCACTCCTATTTCTTTCTCCTTCAATCACCTGCCTAAGATTAGGCATTAATTTTACCTGCAAAACATCTTTCATATCTGTTCCCTTTCTCTGCAGTCACACATTTCCCTGGATTACTTTAGTTATCAACTAGTTAGTCTTGCTGCACCAAATCTTTTGCCTTTCTAACACATCATCCACACAACTACTAAATAAATTAATATATATATATAATATATATATATATATATATACATTCATATGTATGTGTATGTGTATATGTTTCGATTGTTTGTTGGTCATGTCCAACTCTTCATAAACCCATTTTTCTTGGCCAAGATATTAATGGTGTGCCATTTGATTCTATAACATATTTTATAGATGAGGAAACTGAAGCAAATAATTCAGTGTTTTTCTCAGGGTCACACAGCTAGTAAGTATCTGAGGTCAGATTTCAACTGAGATCTTCCTGACTTCAGGTCTGTTACTCTATTCACAAGACCACCCAGTTGTCCCACAAATACATATTTCTAAATCTTACATACAATTATATTACTTCTCTGAGTGGCTTCTTCTGTTCCCAAAGTGAAATGTAAACTTGATCTTTCAAACCCTTCATTATCTAGAATTTAATAAGCATTTTTTGATTGATCGTTTTTAGAATGAAGACTAACAAGCTGAACTGGATCTAGAAGGAAACCAGGATGGTGACTGTATTGGAGACCATGCCATATAAGGAATGACTGAGGTAACTGGGCATATTTAGCCTGGACAAGCAAAATTTTATGAAGAACTTGAAAGATGTTTCCAAATATTTAAAGAACATTTGAAAAAAATGACAGATATTTCTGAGAGTTTAGTGAGTTGTTATAAAGAGGGAATAAATATTTTTTTGCATGACTGTAAAATAACCACAAAGAGCACTGATTAATTTTCAGGGAAGTATATTTCAGATTATTTAAGGAAAAAATTACTAATAGAGGTAACCCAAACTGGTATGAAGTATCACTACCACTGGGGGTCATTAATTAAAAGCTTCATTACTATTTTTTAGAATCAGTTAAGAGCAGGAACTCTTAATTATTTTTGCATCATGTTTTCATAACAGTCCCATGAAACCTATGCAGTCTTCCTCAGATAATTAAAAAAATAATGATTTTTGAAATAAATTCTGAATTAGAGATTAGTAAACATAAGCATGTACTTTTTTCCCATTTAAGTTCTTAAACTCCAAGAAATACATTTCTAATTCTTAAGTTAAGGACCCTTGTCCTAGAGAGATTACAATTCAATGATAATTAAAAATTCATGACCTCAAGGACATGAACAATTTTCAGATGAAGAATTTAAACTAATTCTAGTCATATGAAAAGGTGCTCCAAATTATGTTGATAAGAGGAATGCAAATTAATACAATTCTAAAATACCACTTCACACTTGTCAGATTGGCTAAGGTGACTAAGGTGAGAAGAAAAGATAATGACAAATGTTGGAGGGGATGTGGGAAAACTGGGACATTGATACATTGCTGGTGGAACTGTGAACGGATCCAACCATTCTGGAGACCAATTTGGAACTATGCTCAAAAAGTCATCAAACTGTGCATATCTTCGACCCAGCAGTTTTTCTATTGGCCTTATATCCCAAAGAGATCTTAAAGGAAGGAAAGGAACCCACATGTGCAAGAATGTTTGTGGCAGCCCTTTTTGTAGTGGCTAGAAACTGGAAATTGAAAGGATGCCCATCAATTGGAGAATGGCTGAATAAATTATGGTATATGAATATTATGGAATATTATTGTTCTGTAAGTAACGACTAGCAGGACGATTTCAGAGAGGCCTGGAGAGACTTGCATGAACTGATGCTGAGTGAAATGAGCAGAACCAGGAGATCATTATATATAGCAACAAGAAGACTATATGATGATAAATTCTGATGGACATGGCTCTCTTCAACAATGAGATGATTCAAACCAGTTCCAATTGTTCAGTGATGAAGAAAGCCATATATATATCCATGGAGAAGCCTGTGGCATCTGAGTGTGGACCACAACATAGCATTTTCATGCTTTCTATTGATGTTTGCTTGTATTTTGTTTTCCTTATTAGTTTTTTTTTTCCTTTCTAGATCCGATTTTTCTTGTGCAGCAAGATAACTATATAAATATGTATACATATATTGGATTTGTCATGTATATTAACATAATAAATGTGTATTGGACTACCTGCCATCTAGGGGAGGAAGTTGGGGGAAAGAGGGAAAAATTTAGAACAGAAAGTTTTGCAAGGGTCAATGTTGAAAAGTTACCCAAGCATATGTTTTGCAAATAAAAAAAGCTTTAATAAAAAAAATTCATGACCTCAAAGTTCCCTATACTATTGAACTTTTGTGTTTCTGTGATCCTATAGTATAAATTACTATTCAACTTGTAGTCTTTTAAAACTGTTACAGTGAAGTACCAATTATATCAAGTCAAAAAGTAGTTTTAGTGATGGATTTCACTTGTAACTATACAAGAACAAGATTATCAAAATATTTAAGAAACTAATTTTGAAATGTTGTCTACTAAGAGATTCCTAGAAGTACCTCTTTCTTCATGATGTCTGATATACAAGTGTGTAGTAAATGCTAATTGACTAATGAATTCATACCTTCCCTGAATATTTTAGTTACTAGTTCTCCTCCATCATAATTACCTACTTTGAAAGTACTAGATCTACCTATTAGAAAGTAAATTTGTTTGGCTATAACAAATCATAAACTAACTAGTAAAATGTGGAGTTGGAATCTTGGTTAGTAGAGTCAGTTTCTTTATAGATAAAATGACAGATATTTAAGGAATTCAAATTAATTCAATCCTTCTTAATTCCAGTCCTTTTCTTCCTTATTTTGTAATTAATCTTGCAAACAGCTTATTTTTAATGTATTTCTTTCTTTGTTATGATCACCATTAGATAGTGAACTCCTCAAAGACAAGGTCTATCTTTTGCCTTTATTTATATCTACAGCTTTTAATGAGTGCCAGGCCCAAGCTAGGTATCAAGTTGATATATTTTGACTGACAAAGCAACAATGATAGTATCAGTAGGAATAGTATGTATATATATGTATATATCATTCTAAGGTTTGGAAATAAAGCTTACAAATATTATTGCATTTAATTCTTATATCAACCCTTGAAAGTAGATAAGATTTCCATTTTATAACTATAGAAACTGAAGCAAATAAAAATTCATTTAAAGTCCAGTACACTTAGCAAGTGATTGTAAACACCAATAAATTCAATTCTTCCTAATTCTAAATCCAGTATTCTATCCATTGGACCCCTAACATAAAATATTCTTGTTTGACATCTGAAATTAATCATTAAAAATATCATCTCTATGACAAAAATATTCTTTCTAGTTACTCAATTTAACTCTGAAATGATGTGAATCTAAATAATCTTGATTGTATCCTGAAACAAAACTGTCAGCATATATTTTCCTTAATATATATAAACACATACATGAACATGCATATCATATGTGTGTATGCATGTGCATGTGTATATAAGTGGCTGGGTGACATAGTTGAAAAAGTACTGGGCCCAAAGTCAGAAATATTCCTCTTCATGAGTTCAAATCTGGCCTTAGACTCTTCCTTGTTGTGTGATACTGGCCAAGTCACTTCACCCAATTTGCCTCAGTTTCCACATCTATAAAATGAGCAGCAGAAGGAGATAGCAAACCACTTTAATATCTTTGCCAAGAGATTCCCAAATGAGGTCAGAAAGGATTGTACATGACTGAACAAAATGTATATGTATATGTTTACACATATTTATTGATATTTGTCATATATATATAATTATATTGGCACAAATACATGCATATTTTATATATGGGGTGTTAGATGGGAGAAGGGCAGATATTTTTCTGATCTGTACCTATGGAAAAGAACATCTGTCAATCAGACCCTAAAATGTTTGTTTTATTCACTTTTTACTGCAGACACTGCTGCATCCAAAGGTGATTTTTAATAGTTCATCAACTACAACATTTTGAGAGAAGTAAGCAGCCTCGGGCTTTATAAAGCATCCTCCAGACGCAACAAGCTGACACGTTACTGACAAGTGACAAGCAGAATGCGTGTTAAGAACCATTTTTTCCTGAACTTGCGGGGGTTGGTTGTGATGAGTTAATAGGCCTTTTCCATTTTTAATATCTGAGTGAGGGCACAAACAGCAGTACTGATGCATATTTACTTTGCCTTGTGAGAGCTGTTGAAGTATTACGTTTGAGTCCTCACTGTCCTACTATTTTAGAAGCTCCTTTTGACATCTATTTCAAGAGACCCCTAGGAATGACCTTTTTCTTTATTTTACTGTATTGATTTCATAGTTGGAACTGTCAAGAGTAAACAGATCCACACAGAGCCAGGGCAGCACTTGCCCAGTGAATTAGCTTGGGGACTGTCATCAGGTAGAAATGTGTATAAGTGACTATCTTGTAGATATGGGAAACACATATAGTCAGTGTGGGATTATTCACAATTTGAGAGAGAAAGTTTTGAATAGGGGGAACTAAAATATAATATAAAATAATATATTTTAGACTCAGCTTGAATTGATTGGTAGAATGACTATCAAATATAAGATCAAATATAAAATCCTGTTTGGCTTTGAATTCTCTTCATAAATCTGCCCCTTTCCAATCTTTTCAGTCTTATTTCTTAGTCCCCCTTCTTATACTCCCTGATTCAGTGAATGTGACGTCCCAGATGTTATTCATGAGCTTTCCCCACCTCCTTAATACTTGAATTTTCACTGGCTATGTTCTATGCTTGGGATATTCTCCTTCTTCATCTTCATCTTCTTTAAGCCTCAGATAATGCCCCCCCTTCATCAATAAGCCTTTCCCAGTCTCCCTTGATTCTGGCGCTTTCTTTCTGTGACTAACCCCAATTTATCCCTTCCATACCTTCTTTTGGCAGTTGTTTGTGTGTTGTATTTCTTATTAGACTGTGAGCCCTTTTAGAGCAGGAAATGTTTTCTTGCTTTTGCTGCTGCTAATATGGTTGTTGTTATTGGGTTTTGTTTGCTTCCTTCCTTTTACTTGAATTGTTAACAACTGGCACAATGTCTGGCACATACTTGGTTAACGGGGCCATGCTTCTTCAGAGAAAACATAGTGGAGCATCAGTACACTATTTTAAGGACCAAAGACTTGGAATCACACTAAAAATATGAAGTTTTGACTATAGCCCATAATGGTTCTAGGTTGCATGCCCCTTTCATCTCTCTTTATCACTTGTGATGTTCCCCATGGATGCAGTAGTATCATTAGAAAATTTTTTTCATTCTGTATTGCACATAGTAAGTGCTTCAAAGAAGTTTCCTCCATTAATTTGTTCATTCATTCATTCATTCATCTTAGGTTTTCAGAGAGATTCTCAACTAGCCTTATCTATCTATACAATCCAGGGGTAGACTAGGTGACAGTCTGGGAATACTTATTTAGAAAACTGTTTGTATGAAGGAGTTGTCCCTCATACAATTCCAATGAAACATTTAACTCATTTAATATGACAGGAGAATAATTGGGAACAAAACAGCATCTAATGGGGATTCTGCCCACAAGTATATTATTATAACATCCTCAATCGAGTTTCTGTGATCTAAGAAATATGGACAGCTAAAACAAATTTCCAATAAATATCTGCACATTATATTGAAAATGAACAGATTTGGCTTTTCTTTGATCACTAAAAATAGTCTTTCCAAATTGTCATATTTGTTTGGTATAAAGGAATTAAAAAAAAACATGAAAGAAGAAGAGAAAGTCAGGAGGAAACAAAGCAAAAGTTTCACTAAGGGATTTCCCTCACTTTAAATTAATTTCTTTCCCCTACATTTCCAACTTCTTCCCACAATCTGAGGCCTAGCTCTTTTCTTGTATCCTTTAGGAAGTCTTTGTTAATTATTTCAATGTACTTTGATTTTCCTCTACAACTTGAATAGTAATTCAAGTCTGCACCAAACAAATTTGTTCATTAATTATGTTTTATGAGTGTTGGTTTTGGATCTACATTAGATTACAAGCAGGAGGAAGGACAGAAACCCTGGTTTTTGCCACTTCTGCCATCCCCATTCAATCCAAGAGCAGTGCTCAGTTTACCTAATAGGATTTCAGTAAATATTGTTCTGTTTATTATGGTGTAATGGAAGGAATACTTGGCATAAAATCTTGGTTTTAGATTCGGATTAGACATGGCTCTCCTTCTGACTGTGTGAGTTCAAGCAAGACATTTGGTATCTTAAAGCGTCAGGAACCTCTTCTATAAAAGGAAAAAAATGGTAGATGATAATATTATATGATCTTTGCAATCCTTTCCAATTCTAATATATTATGATTATATTAAAATAGGGATAATAATACTTTTCCTTTCACAGGATTGTTGTGAGTATGAAATGAAATAATATATGTAAAGTACCTTGTAAACTCTAAAATGCTACATAAATATGAGCTTTGATGATGATAATGATTATACTCTTGGGAATTTACTCTCCATCTTTTTTTTTTTCTATTTCTCATTAATACAACTCCAATGACTAAGCATAAGTGAGTTTCACCATCTTCTCAAGGACATAATACTAATTCTTCACAGATATAGCACTTTTAAGATTTTCAGAAGTTTTACATATTTTACATATATCCTTACACTTAATTCTTATAACAACCATATAAGGCAGGGACTATTATCAGTTCCAATTTATAGGAGAGCGAAGTGTGGAATATAGAAAAGTAGTATGGGGATAGGGAAAGAAAGTATACATTTATGTAAGGCTTACTATATGCCAGGTACTATGCTAAGCAATTTACAATTATTATATGATTTGATATTATCCATAACTCTGGGAGATAACTGCTATTATTTTTCAATTTTATAATTGAGAAAACTGAGGCAAACAGAGTTAAAGGGACTTGCCTATGGTCACACAGCTAGTAAATGGCTAAAGATGGCTTTGGACTTAGATATTCCTGACATGTGGCCCAGCACTCTATCCACTACAACACCCAGATGCCTCGAACAATAGAAAGAGAACTGGCTCTGAACCGGAACTTGTTCAAATCCTACCATAGCAAGTAAAATTTATGCCATTATGGTTAACAGTTTCATAAAAATATAGAAACATTTTTATGAAGCTGGAAAAAATTTATATGGACGGAATGAAATGAGAACAATTTATACAATAATAGTAATTTTTAAAATGAGCAATTTTAAATAACTTCTGAACTCTAATCAATGCAATAACAAACCGTGATTGCAAAGGATTGTTGATGAAGCATGATATATATACTTCCTGATGGAAAGGAGATGAATAAAATGTGCAGAATTCATTATATATAGTCAAAGTAGGAATTTTTGGCTTGACTATGCATATTTGTTTCAAATTTTCTGTGTGTGTATATGTATGTGTTTGTGTATGTGTGTGTGTGTATGTGTGTGAAAGAGAGAGAGAGAGAGAGAGAGAGAGAGAGAGGGAGAGAGAGAGACTTTGTTTCTTTTTCTCTTTTTTTTTCAAACGTGGGATGGTAGAATAAATAGAACTAAATATTTATGAATTAAAACATCAATGAAATTTTAATTATTTTTTAAAATAATGAAATGATTAAACTAAATAATTTTTGAGGTTGATTCAAGTTTCAAATTCTGTTGATTATGGAATCAAAAACCCTAATTTTTGCTCTTTACTTTTTTTTTTGAAATCTTAAATCACTTAAGTGCTCTGGGCCTTAGTTTAAAAAGCTAAATTAGATAAACTCCAAGGTCCCTTCCAGTTAATATTTTAAAATATTATGAACTTCTGGGCTGGGATTCAGATCTATGCTTTCCTGATGTAGAAACCAGTTTTCTATAATTAGTTCATTCAATCAATCAATATACATCCTTAAGTATTTACTCTGTGCCAGGTACAGTAATAAATTAGTACCATTGTTAAGCCATTGTAGTTGTTTCCAACTCCTCATGATTCCATTTGGGGTTTTCTTGGCAGAGATGCTGGTGTGGTTTGCCATTTCCTTATGAATCTCATTTTACAGATAAGAGAATTGAGGCAAAATGAATTAAGTGACTTGCCAAGGTTCACATAGCTAGTAAGTTCTTTGATTTGAACTCAGGTCTTCCTGCTCTATCTGCTGCACCATCTAACTACCCCTAAACAAAAACTAGGATGATAAAAAATTTAGTTCCTGCTTTCAAAGAGTTTTCATTCCAACAGGGGAGTCAAACATATGCATAAATTATTGTAAAATAAATATAATTCGATGCAACATATTCTTAGAGGGAATATCATTAGCAACTGGAAAGATCAAGAAAGAACTCCTGCTAGACAGAGCACTCCAATTGAATCCCAAAAAAGCCATATAACTTTTCACTGAAAATCTACTTCATACTCCATTGTATGGTCTCAAATCAAGAACAGAATCAGATGCTTCATATTGAAGACATTATTTGTGGCTTAGTTGGATGGAAACATTAAAAAATAAAAGATGCCAGAGTAACAAAAGTGGAAAGATGAAAACAAAGCTCCAGGAAGATTTTTTTTCTTTTTATAGAGGAAATGAATATAAGATTCATATATGTGGGAGGAGTAAATTATTACAAATCTACACTTAATACCTCATTGCTAGTAGTAAAGCAATTATATTAGTAACATATAAGAATTGCTGAGGATTTAAAAAAAAGCTTTAATGGAAATGTTATCATATTGGAATTACTTTATTTTGCAAGTCAGCTAGTAGAGACCACTATCATTTTTAATAAAATCCTAGTATTAATAGTATGACAGGAGATACTCTACTATTTATGACTTGTCAGATTTGGACATGAGATTATTGCTTTTCTCCTGTTCTGAGGATTTTCACAAGCTTTCACCTAAAGTTGTTTGTGCTTTGTATCACCGAAATAGCCAACTGTCCTCAAAAAAGTTGTTGATGTGCTTTAGAATAGTTGTACACAAGGAAACAGTTGGCTCTGCATTTGTTCTAATATTCCAAAGAGATTGCCTGTTCCAATTTACCAAACACAGCCTTAGTGGTCTTCTGTTCAATTTCTTGCATTGGAAAATAATCCCTGGCCACTAACCAACCATCTGGTTCAGTTGGTAAACTTTCTTTTCTTTTAGTGAGTTCCATATCAAAGAATCACAGAGTTTCAGAAAAAAAAATTGTTGTGGGAAAATTCAAAAATCATTCCTGGTGGAACAGGGGCAGAGGTTTTAAAACTGTTTTTAGAATGTTTAGACAGCAATGGTACATGCAAACTGAATTGTATTGGGAGTTAGAAGATCTGGATACCAATATATTGTCTGCTGTTTTGTAGCAATTCATGTTATCTAATCCATTTGGGCCTTTTACTATTTTTTTCCTGAAAACAAAAAAGAGTTGAAAAAACCTAGAATGAATTTAATTCTTTAAACATTTTTATTAAGGGCAAGGCACAAAATATATAAAGACAAAGAATAAAGAAACAAATAAAAAACAAACTGTCTTCCTCTAAGAAATTTATGTTGAAAAACATGTAGCACAATGTCTGGTATGTTGCAGGCAATTAATAAATGCTTAATCCCTTCTCTTTTTCTTTTTGACTGTCTAGACACAAGTCAAATCTGTCAGCTTTGTCATTTTGGGAATTGTTAAAGTCCTTGCTTCTCAGCGTTTTCATCAGTAAAATGAGGAATTTGAACTAGACATAATCTGAAATCCCTCCCAAATCTCTATATGTATTTGTATGAAATAAATAAATGCAATATTCATGAAAAATTGTAAAAATAATTTCAAGAAGCAGAGAACACAAACAATTAGCCTCAGAAATAGTCTATTGTGGGAGGTTATTTTAAGTAAGATGGCATAGTGGGTGGAGTGCTAAATATCAAGTCAATGAAACCCAAATATGAATCATGCCTCAGATACTTATTGTGGGATCCCAGGAAGTCAATTAACCTTCTTCTGACTCAGTTTCCTCATATTTAATATGTAGATAATAACAGTCTCTTTAGTCAGTGTCTACTTCATAGCATGGTGATAAAAATCAAAAGGAGTATAATATATGAAGTGCCTTGACAATTTTAAAATACTACCTGTAATGGTGGTGGTGATAATGATACTGATAAAGACCACAATGACGATATTGGTGATGATAATTATGACATTCTCAGTGACTAAGTGGATAAACTTCTGCGTTTTCAGTCAGGATGACCTGAGTTTCAAAATCAACTTCAGACACTTGTCACTTAACCTGTTTCTGTCTCAGTTTCCTCACTAGTAAAATGGTAAACAATAATTGCACCAGCCTCACATATTTGTTTTGAGCATCAAATGAAGTAAGGTTTGTAAAGCTTTCAGTACAATTCCTGACATGTAGTGAATGTTTAATAATTGCTGAGACTTTCCTTCCCATTCTAACATGGTTATGAGTTAGAAGGACATTCCAGACATAGTCTATAACTATGGAATTGTTCATCTATAAAATACCTTTAAACATTAAGTCTCTTTTATTCTATTTCTTTACTGGAAATAGGTTCACATTCACAATACATTGCCTTGTTCTAATATGATTGGAATCCAATATAGGTAGAATTATTTATTTGCTCCAATGTTATGCCTTTCAATATTAACTTTTCCAGAGGAATCCTTCGCTGTGCTCCATCTTTCCTCCCACCCAAAGTGAAATGTGGCAGTCATGGATCACATAAAGGATCCCTTCCCTCATGTCTCTTCTATAACCCCCAAGCATCATAACACAATTCTTGATAGAATATTTAACTGAATGGATTTCAGTCACTAATATCAATTTACTTTCCCTTAATTAAACCTAAAATATGTGCAATTTATAAAAGTACATAGAGTGAGAATGAAGGAGATAAGCTATTAGAATGAACAATTCATATACCAGATTATTGATTCCAAAATAATGGGGAAGTTGTTAAATTCCATTGAGTACCTTGCCAACAATTCCCAAAGAATAAATATTTATTTATTTAGATATATAAAAACTTGGAATTATAAATTATTCATCAGAGAGATTTAGTCTGAACACTAGAGTAAAAAATAGAAATCATAGCATGCCTTTATTAATAAGAACCATTAGAATAAGCTCCAGGTCTGATCCTTTACATGGTTGCTCCCTCACACCCTCTACTTTTGGGTCTTTTGTGATTTGTTATGACTTCATCTATATCCTGTATTGAGATGATTTTCAAATCTATGCCTGGAGCCTTCCCTCAGCACTCAGGTCATTGATGGATTTTTGTTTCTGATTACTTAGAACCCTTTAATTTGCATTTACATTGCATTTATATAAGAAGGGAAAAGCAGCAAGAATTGGATTCAAGACTTTTACTGGAATACACTAGTTGTACACCCTTATAAAATAACATATTCTCAGTGAATGAGATGAATATTTAAGATTATAAGTTGCAGAGAAATTATTGATTTTGCATTAATAGAAGGAATTTCCTCATCCAGTTTTCTAGATAAGGAAATCACAAGTCCAGTCCCTCTCTTTCATCCTCTACCATGCAGTTATCACACATAAATTATTGTCACTAATGTTTTTATTTTTCTTCCCCCTGTAACTTCCATAAGGGTCTGGATCATGTCATAAATACATACTACAGCTCCCCCAGTATATATCAAAGTAGTGGATGCTTAATAAATGTATGTTTAATCAATGAACAAATGGAACTTATGATAAGCAGTCTTTTTTAATTACCCTCACTGTTCTTCTCAACTATAAAAAGAATAATGCGGACAAATTACTTAGAAAGAGGTGATAAGGTTCAATTCAGTTAGATTGAATACTATTCAACAAATATTACTCAAGAACCTGAAGCTGCCATGAAATCACCAAGTTTACAGAAATATCTTTTTTAAATAATCATGTATTTGTTGAAATAATTATTTCAGCTTAATATTTTTAATTAAATAAAATAATTTACTCTTCTTTTTTCCAATTTAAGAAAATGTTTACATCCCAATCCCAATTTTAATACTTTAATAAATCTCTATAAATATTTTAATATTTTAGTTGATCTTTAGAAAACATTGGTCAATGAAATGAGGGTATTTTTACTTCAATTGGGATCTCAGAGATAAGAGATTCTGTGCTACCCCCAAAAATGTGGTTTCAAAAGTGACAGTTTAGACATAGAATCAAATAATTTTTAAAAGAAAATCAGTGTCCACCTACAGTGAGGACTAGCAACTAGAAGTTGAAGATCTGGAGACTACTATTATAAATTAAAAGCATATTCATATTTACAAAAGAAAGAAAAACACTAGAAAAAAGTAAGTTGCAATATGCAGCTAGGCACTCTACATTAAAATCAAGGATAAAAAAATCAATGTTTCCAGTTTGGAAATGCTGTCAGAAAAAAAATATCTTTTAAATTCAACAAATATTTATTATAGAACTGATATGTTAAAGAAATTTCATCAGACCTTAGATATTCAACAATAAAAAATGACGCGGTTTGTCTTTTCAAAGACCTTAAAATTAAACAGAAACATATGACATTTTAGAAGGGATAAAACATTGTCAGACTTGAATGTTAGGAAAATTATTTTGTTGTTGTGATAAAAATAAAAAGAGATAACCTAGATCTAGGAAGGCTATAAAAGAGATTATTAAAATATATTTTCTTTAAAAGTTATGAGGAACTTCTCCAGGGCCTTCTAGGAAATCAAAAGTGTTAATGAAAAATGGAAGTTGCATGTGAGAAACAATGAGCTCAAAGAATTATGTGATAATTAAAAAGGTCTGTGAGACATAAGTTTGGACAATTTAATAATTTTATTAGTAAGTATCACATTATTAATAAAAGGGTGGTCATTTGGTTATTTCTCTTAGACCAAAGATAATTATGGCAGCAGCTTACGAATTATATGTTTTTTTGGAAGAGGAGTGGCAATCAACTCTGATTAGTTAAAGAATATTATAATAAGGGGCTGAGTGTGAAATTATGTCACCCTTGGTCAGAGAGGATGTCTCTATACTCAAACCTCACTAGCCTTTGGCAATCTATTCAAAAAATTTATGTCCCACTCAATCTTGAGCAGAACATAATGGCAAATCCACCAAGATGTGGTCTTTAAACAATAACAACAACAAAAAAATTAATCGAGTCTCATTATTAGCAATGTTCTGCAAAAGAATGGATTATATAAAATCAAAATTTTAAAAGAAGTGGGGAACTTTGGATTTTCCCAAATCATTGGTTATTAAACAATAATTTTTCTCAGTTGGTTGCATTTGGGAAATTGATTGTAGAGGAAAAGAGAGAGAGAGAGGTCATAGTTGACACAGGATTCAAATTTAATTCAAAAATTTAAATTCCTATTGATCCTTTGCAATATGTTATGTTGAGCAAAAACAGTTTGAACTAAGAAAAAAAAATAAAACAAGAAAAAAATGCAAACAATGTAAATAGAGATGGAAGAAGCATTTGTTCCAGGCTTCAATGAGAAGCTGTGTCTTTGTGTATTAATTGGCATTTTCTATAACAGAAATCAAAGGATAAATAAATATCTTCAAACCCTTCTGAGGACTGAGAAGAACTTTTCTCTCCTCACCCCCTTCCCACCTTTTTTTTTTAATCCTTGCCATGGTAGAAAAGATAAACAAGTTCAGCAACATTTCCTGTAGGAATTGTCAACCATCTTATAGAATTGAAGATCATTCCAGACAATTCCTATAGGAGAACTCAGCACAGAATAGACTTCCATTACATTATTTGAAGCCTCATCTCCCCTTCCCTCCTGCCTCTTTCCTTCCCCAAAAGGGAAGGCCCCTCAACCCTTTGTTTCCATCTATAAGTAACCTCTTCAATGAAACCTTCTCTCTCCTGCTCACAGCATGGAGTATCAAACATGCCATGTTAAAGATCTCGAGGGGCTATTCCTCTTTTAAGGAATAAAAATATATTGTTGGGAACTTTTTGTTCTTTGCTTTAACACAGCACAGACATATCAAACTAAAAATAAGACAGATTTACTAACAAGCAGGAGGAATGCCCCATTTAGTGAGGCATACTTCAATGGCCTAAACTCAATTTTATGTAATTGTTAAGCATGGTACATTAGAATTGATTATTCAATTTAATTCAATATGAATTTTTATGCACAAGGTTTATATCTATTTGATTCTAAGCAAATTGAAAATATGTTTCCTTTTTTAATTTTAATTTTTTTTTTTGATGAGGCAATTAAGATTAGGTCACTTGCCCAGGGTCATACAAACTAGGAAGTGTTAAGTGCCTTAGGCTGGATTTGAACTCAGAATCTCTTTATCCCAGGGTTAATGCTTTACCCATTTATCCAACCATATAGTTGCCCCTGACATTGGTATTTTTCACAAATCTTGAAGACCTAAAACAGTGCCAGAACTAATATTTACCAATGCTTTACGTGTAAGGGCTGTAGAATAAAGAGACAAAATTATGGAAGAAATTCAACTGGGCCCCAAACTAATGATGTTACTTAAAAGTTTCTCCCTCTCTTCCCTCTTCTGTTTCTTAGAATGTGGTCTTGTTTGATCCTTCTTCTGAGATCCTATCAGATCTTAGAATATTCATTTCTTGGGATACAAAGGCAGCATACACCTATAATAATATAAGTATGCTTAAATTGTAATTTCATGTGGAATATGGTTAGTTCAAAGTAATTTTCACTTTAACTTGCTTTCATGAAAAATGCTGAAGTCCTAAAAATATGCAGGAAACAAAAAGATGAACTATTCTATGTTCTTGTAATAAATGGGTGTTTGGTTGGTGCTTTTGCTTTCCTAAAGTATTCTGGCCGGGAAGCAACTTTCACCATTTACAGAAATCGTCTTTCTTTGGTTTTTCTCCTTAAGTCATGATTATACAATAGTAGCAATAATACAATTGCAATCTCAGTGTCAACATAACTGTATTCCTATTTGTAGCAAATTGCTTGAGTATTGCAGAGATAAAAATCTTCTTTCTTTTTGGTATATTTCCAATAAGAAACAGACTAACTCTGGTACTTGACAAACTGGGAATATACCCTACTTTCTCTGTGAAAATTATTTCCCTGCTTTAGTGAATCAGCTCCCAAGGAATATTCCAAGGTTCTTAGTGTCTCTCCCTTTAGTTCTTGGACACTTGCAAGGGGAATTGTAGAGTCAGTAAACAGAATAAATATTAGAAATAAATGTGATTCGGGAAATTCAGTAGAGGATCTCCACATCTAGGATGACATTGCCTTAGCTGAAACCCTAACATTCCTTTCTCCACCCATATAATTCAGTAAGTAATTCCTCTGAATAATATCATCAAAAACAAGAAAACCAAAGAAAGAATAGAGGTTCCCAGGAGTCAGTACAGTGAAAGAACGGAGCGACTCTTGGTATGCATACAAGAACAAAGCAAACATTTCCCCCTGTAAATAGAGGAATCTATACCATCCTTTATCAGAGTAGAATGTTTAGGAAGAAAATATTCCTTTTGTCCTCTTTTGTCCTCCCCCTCCAATTATTTCAGTAAATATCCTGTTTCTAGGTATTATCCAAAATAGGAAGACTATAATGTTATTGTTACTGTAAGTTATTTCATATAAGCATAAAAATAAGGAAAAAGAATTAATGCTTTTTCATAAAATGATAGAATTTAGAGTTATAATGAAATTTTGAGGTCTTCTAATCTTTATTTCTTAAAATGGGTCTGAATTTGCTTTTTCAGTATTTTCATAATTGTATTTCAATATGATTGATTCCCTTTTTCATTCTGTATATATGGTATTATGCACTAAAAATAGGCTTCTGAAAAGAGGTCCATACGCTTTGCATACTAACAAAAGAAATCTTGACAGAAAAGGTTAAGGATCCCTAATCTGTTCTAACCTCCTCTCTTGATGAACACAGAACTACAGACTTGTAAAAATTCAGTGGCATAATCAAAGGGTACAGACAGTAAATAAATGTCTTTTTGGCTAGTTTTTTGGAGTTCAAGTTTATCAGCAGATAGCATATAGTTATGTTCACTTTCAATTATAAGTTAATTAATAATCACTTAGTAAATACCTACTATATGCCAGATATAAATTATCGAACCCTGGGGATACAAAGAAAAGAAAACAAAAATCATTCCCACCTAAAAGAGTCTTCCACACTAATGAGGGATAAAACATGGAAACAACTATAGTTATGTAGAAGAGGTATCTTATCACTCCATCTGATAGAAGTTACAAATACATTTAGATTCATTGTGAGGAAAATTAGCCAACCATAAAATTTCTCAAAATCTTCCCTATAAGAGAAGAAATTGAATGTGTTCAGTAGGTATATGTATATATACATGTATGTGTATTATGTCACATGTGTATATGTGAGTAGTGTGATTGTTATCAATTACATATCAATATTTTTCAACATTCATTTTCTAAAATTATGTTTCAAATTCTCTCTCTTCATCCTGCCCTCTTCTATTTGTGAGAAGGCAAGAGATATGATATTAATTATATATCTGAAATCATCCAAAATATACTTCTATATTAACTATGTTGTAAAAGAAATTATATTAAAAATAAGAAAAATTAAAAAGTATATTCCAGTCAACATTTAGTATTCATTAGTTCTATCGCTGAAAAGGGGAAACATTTTTATGTCTTCTGGAATTGTTAGGGATTATTATAGTGATCAGGAATATCAAAGCCTTTCATCATTGATTATTGTTACAATATGGCTAATAATATGTATAATGTTTTCCTAATACTACTAATTTCACTTCACATAAACACATTCAAGTCTTCCCAGAGTAATGTAAAATCATCCTTTACCATTTCTTACTTAACAATTTGTTCAACCATTTCCTCATTGATGTGCATTCCCTCAATTTCCAATACTTTGTCACCTCAGTAGTACTTGCTATAAATATTTTATGCAAATAGGTCTCTTCCTTCCATCTTTTCTAGGATCTCTTTGAAGTACGAAATTGGTAGTGATAATGTTGGATTACAAGTATGTATAGTTTTACAGTTCTTTGGGTATGGGTGCAAAATGTTCTGTAGACATAAAATTTGAAAAAAAAAAGATAAAATTGTTTTTTACATGTACTTGCAAAAAAATAAGAAAAAAATGTCCTTCAGAATAGCTGTATTAGTACACAACTCTGCCAACAATGCATTAGTTTTTCAATTTTTCCACATTCCCTTCTGTATTGTCATTTTTCATTTCTGTCACATCAATCATGAGAGGTAGTATCTCAAAGTTGTTCTAATTTTCATTTCTCTGATACATAGTGATTTAAAACATTTTTATCCTATAGAAAGTTTTGATTTCTTCTTCTAAAAGTATAAACTTTTATCATTTATGAATTGATGCATGGTTCATACATGCATATGTATACATGAGTACATGTATACATACATATATATATTATGTAATATCTCAGAAGCCTTTATCAGAGAAACATAATGTATTTTTTGTCTCCCCTTTCTCTATTTTCCTTCTAATTTTGTCTACATTGTGTTAGTTTGTACAAAAAATATTTTTTCATTTCATGTAGTCAAGATTATTAATTTGACGTCTAGTGATCCTCTCTGTCTCTTGTTTGGTTATAAATCCTTCCCTTTTCCATAGATCTGAGGAGGCAAAATTTTTCTGTTTCCCTACTTTGCATATGGTATCATCCTTTATGTCTAAATAATGCATCCATTTTGACCTCATCTTATCTTTACTAAATGGTGTGAATGTTAGTCTATGACTCATATATTGCAAACTGCTTTCCAGTTCTCCCAGAAATTTTTAGGAAACAGTGAGTTTTTACCCCCAAATTTGAATACTCAGGAATAGTAAACACTGGATTACTATGATCATTTGCTACTCTGTATTATATACTTAATCAAGTACAGTGATCTATTAATCTTTTTCTTGGGCAGTAACAGATTGCTTTGATGATCACCAATTTATAATAACAATTTAAAATCTGATACTGTTAGACTGCTTTCCTTCACATTTTTTTAAAAAAATCATCCATTCTCTTGATATTCTTGACCTTTTATTCTTACAGAGTAATTTTATATTTTTTCCTAGTCCTGTAAAATAATTATTTGGCATTTTGTTTGGTGTGACACTGAATAAGTAATTTAATTTAGGTAGAATTGTCATATTTACAATGGTGGCTCAGTTTACTTCTAAGAAATCACTATTTCTGCAACTATCTAGATGTGTCCTTATTTGTGTGAAAACTGTTTTGCAATTGTATTTATATAATTCCTGAGTTTGTCTTGGAAGTTAGAATTCCAAACATTTTATATTGCCTACAGTTATTTCAAATGAAATTTCTCTTCTATCTTACCCTTCTGGGTTTTGTGGATAGTACATAAAATATTAATGATTTATTTGGATTCATTTTATGTCCTGAAACTGTGTTGAACTTATTTTTTGACCAAGTTTTTAATTAAATGCATTTAATTGAATCTCTAGAGTTGTCTAAGTATATCATCTACAATAAATGATAATTATGCTTGCTCATTGTCTTTTTTATTTTTCCATTTTTTTCTTGTTTTATTACTATAGCTAACATTTCTAACTTAATATTAAATATTAAGTATGACAATGGGCATTTCAGAATCACATTTGGAGAAGACTTTAAGTGTTAATATAATGCTTGCTTTTGGTTTTAGAAAAATGCTATAAATCATTTAAAATGCTCCATTGATTGCTAATCTTTCTAGTGTTTTTAATATGGGAACTATATTTTTCAAATCTTTTTTTTCCTGAATCTAATGATATAATCATATGATCTTTATTGTTTTTGTTATTGATGGGGTCAGTTTTGCTTGTAGTTTTTCTAATAATGAACGAACCAGCCATGCATTTCTAGTATAAATCTTATCTGGTAATAGTATGTAACCTTTGCAACAAATTGCTATAATATCCTTGCTAGTGGTATGTGTGTGTGTGTGTGTGTGTGTGTGTGTGTGTGTGTGTGGTTGTATATATGTGTATGTGTATATATATATATATGTGTCTGTGTGTGCATATATGGGTGTATATATATATATATATATATATATATATATATATATCACTGATACTGCTTAAGAAAAAATATAGTTTCCTTTTGCTGTTTTGCTCTTGCTGGCTTACATATCAAATCCATATTTGTGTCATGAAAGGAATTTGATAAGAATTCTTCACTTGTATTTTCAAATTTTTTATGTAATATTAGAATTAATTGTTCCTTAAATGTTTAGTAAAATTCACTTATAAAACCATCTGTTCCTGGGGATTATTTTTTTAGTGATCTCATTTATGACTTGCTTAATTTCCTTTTCTAAATTATTGTTATTTAAGTATTCTATTTCCTTTTCTGTTAATCTGGAGAGTTTATATTTTTGTAAATATTTATCTGTTTTCTTAGATTGTCCATTTTACTGGCAAATAATTGGGTAAATAATTCCTTTTGATTGTTTTAATTTCATCTTTACTGATGGCTTTATATTTTTAATATTGATAATTTTATTTTCTTCTTTGGCTTTTAAATTTTAATTTAACTAATGGTTAATTTAGTTTATTTTTTCATTAAAATCTCATTTTTTATGAATTCATTTATTTTTAAACTTTCAATTTCATTAATTTCTTTTTTGATTTTGAAGATTTTTATTTTAGTGTATAATTGAACATTTTTCATTTGTTCTTTTTCAGTTTTTTTAAAGGTTGCAGGCACAATTCATTCCAATTCATTGATCTGTTTTTACTCTTTTATTGATATATGCAGTTAGACATATAAATTTTCCTTTAAACAATATTTTGTTTTCATTCCATAAATTTTGGCATGTTGCTTCACTTGTTGCCATTTTATTCTTTGACTCACTTATTCTTTAAGATTAGAATATTTATCTCCCAATTAATGTACATATATATGTATATGTATGTGTCTGCATGTGTAAATATACATACAACTACACACATTTACAGAAAGAAAGAGATAGAGTATTTGTTTCAATAAATAAGTTAGCTAATTCAGTAATCTGTCTTGTACAAAGAAGAGGAAGGAGGAATCAGTTTGATGCAGTAAAAAGAGTGGTACACCCTTGGGACAAAGGATTTGAGGTGTGTAACTCAGAATAGGTTCTTTAATTTCCCTGATTTTTTATTTCCTGATTTGTATAATAGTATTAATAACAACAATCATAAAACAATCATATTAGCTAATACTTTCAATGCACTTTAAGATTTGCAAAGCTTTGATACATATTTTCTCATTTGCTTCTCATAATGGCACTAGTTGTTAGGTATTAGTTTTATCTGAAGTAGAAACTTCTTATATGATTTGCTGAAAATCATACAGTTTGGATTCATAACTTCCTGATTCCAAGTCCAGTATTATAGGAATGAAGCCATCTATCTCATTCAATTATTGTGATGAAAAGGAATTAAATCTTAAGGTCATAGAATTGTGAATTATTCATTTGCATATAATATATTCTTACCTGCACTGAAATATTCAGGTAATTCAACTATTGAATCTGCTTGATCTGGAGATCTCAATGAACTTTAAATCAACAAACACTTATCAGGCCCTAACCAGGTTTGGGAACATAAGCCGAGTACTGGAAAGACAGAAGAAACAAACAAGTAAACAAAAAAAATAAAGTAACAACAAAAAAGATATTCTCTTTATCAAGCCCCAAATTTAAAAGTACATAAAGTCATAGCATAAAGGAAAAAATACATACAAAATCTCGTGATAAAATTTAAAGAGAAAATTATCATGACCAAAGGGAAGAATGTGCTCTGGAATAGTGACCTCTGAATTGGAGAAGATCTTAAAAGATAGAGTCTTTTCCAGATATGAAGTCATAAGCAAAATCATTAGGTAAGAAAGAACAAATTAATATCATCATAGAGAATAGGAATGAGTAGGAATTTGCCTGAAGCATAGCATCCATATGACATTGATCTAGAGTCATATTGTTAGGGTGATTGAATGAAAGAGTCAGGAGTTTTTATACTTGTTTTAATTTGGTAAAACACTGAAAAGTTTTGAATGGTGCACAAAGGATTATGCCAGCAGCTAAAATGATGAATGGAAGAAGGGAGACATTGAAGAAAAAGAGACCTGTGACAAAATTATTACAGCAACCTTAGCAAGAGCATTGATTGATAAATGCCTAAACTAAGTGTTGGCAATGAAAGTAGAAAGGAGGAATCACATAACAATTGAAACTGAGATAAATTCAACAGAAATTTCAATTTGATTGTGTGTTGGAGAAAAAATGAATGAGAACAAATAAACAAACAAAAAAAACCCAGTATTTTCTGAGTCAAAATGACTTGGAAAATCAAGGAATTAATGATAGAAACAAGAAATTTGGGGATTTATTAATGAGATGGCCTTAACCACTGGGCCTTACTCATGGGCCTATCATTCCAAATGATTCTGGTAAGGTCCATTTGTTTCATAAACTAGCAGTGGTTCTTAAATAGTATTCTAAGGAACTCTGGGACTTACCAAGAACCTTTTAAGTGGCTCTGAGGTCAAATTTTTCCCAATAATACTAAGATTATTTATAGTCCTTTGTTATCTAAGAGAATCAAAATGCTATCAGTATGTTAGAGTTAAAACTATGTCTGACTGTGGCTGATCAGACCAATATGAGCTCAGAATGCTATGCCCCAAGTTGGAGGCAAAGAATCCCTATGCACATTTGGGGTGACTTCTCTAATTTTGCACATGCTACGTTTCTTCTGAGGTAATTCAATTCTGCTTTGTTCATAGAGCACATCACCTTCTCTGATGATGCTGGATAGACCTTTACCAGTGTTTCCCATTTAATACAATAAATTTTACAATTCTTTAAAAAAGATCTTGAGAGTGTCTTTGCATCATTTTTTTTCTGACCAACATGTGAGCACTTGCCCTGTGCAAGTTCTCCATAAAATAGTCTGTTTGGCAAGTGTATATTTGGCATTTAAATACTGGATGCAGCCCAATGGAACTATACTCTCTTCAGTAGAGTTGAAATGTTTAGCAGTTTAGATTAAGATAGGACCTCAGTGTCTATTATCTTATCCTGCCAGATAATATTCAGAATCTTCCAAAAATAATTCATTGAAACAATTCAATTTCTGGCATGGAACTAGTATACTATCCAGGTTTCACAGGCATACAAGAATGGGGCCAGTACAATAGCTCTGTAGACCTGTTTGGTATTCAGTCTAATATCTCTCCTTTCTTTCATGTTCAGGCAAGCTAATCCTTTTTGGGGTTGAGACTGTTGAGCGCTTTCTTGGTGTCCATCTAATATTTCTAATTCTCACCTGGTCACATCCTACATACACCCAAGTAAAACATTTTGGAAGATGGGCTAAACCAGGTCAAGAGTAGCCAAGATGTTTCAAATCACATGGTGAGTTAGGGTGGTGACTACCCCAAGAATGTGACAACTTCCTCTGATGAAATATGTGGATAAGAACAATTTGTTCCAACAGCCATAAGGGCAGATGAAGTAGGTTTTTGTGGAGCACTTAAAGCTTAGTTATACGTAAAATACAGCAAGAACATCCTCTGCATCTTTAATCATCACCAGTATCTTGACTCTCTCCTTCCATTGGATAATGGTGACTCTGAAAGAGAGAAGAAAGCCAGTGACTTCCTGCAACTCTGACTCACTTAATAAATACTTTAATTTACAATGCAATAAATATCCTTAGGTATAATACATATAGACAAAAGAGGGTGAGTCTTTAATAATTTCTTAAGATTGTAAAGAGATGGGAGAGTTCTGGGAAGATGGCAGAGTAGGTCTCAAAATTACAAACTCTCCAGATTTCCCTATAAACAGAACAAAACTGCATCATGGCAAACATAGACAGGTGAAAAACAAGTCAGATTTGGAAAAGAACAGGAGTCTTTCCAGGAGGATAACCTGAAAATACCCTAAGATTGATGTATGAGATAAAAACACATCCAGGCTAGCACCCCAGAAGAGCTCTGATGTTAGCTAGATTTGGAGGTAGCCTCAGCTCAAATCACAGAAAATTTCACCTCCCAAAAAGCATGGTAATTGGGGAATCTGAGTTTGGGAAAGCTGCTAATTATGAATGCCAGGTCCAGCTGTATTGCTAAGACACTGTCCTGGGTGAGAAGGAATCCGAATACCATGTGAATGCAGGATCAGTGGGGTAGGGACCAGGCATTTGCAGGAAGGTAAAGTTTTTGGTTTGGGTGTCTAGGTCAAAGGGGAGAGCTGAAATAAAGCTAGAGACACCATGCTCCCCCAACCCAGGATTAGAAATGCTTACACTAAAAGTTCTCATTAAAAAAAAAACAATGAGCAGGCAAAGAAGAACCCAATCATAAAAATTTTTTGATGGGAATAGAGAAGATCAGGATTCATCTTCAGAGGACAATGAAATAGAAAAAAAAACAGCCTCTTCTACCCCAAAAAAGTAAAATTAAATAGCTTCCTGTCCAGCAAGAATTTATAGAAAAAGTCAAAAAAGACTTCAAAAATCAAATGAGAGAGATTGAAAACAAAACAGAACAGCACAAACAAAAAAGAACCATTCAAGAAAAAACGCCACCAAACACTTGGACTACAAAGCACTTCTATCAACAATCTATTTTTAAAAAAAACTTCTGACAAGGTTAGCCTCAGGGGAAATCGGCCACTGGTCAAGATCAGACACCAGCTGGGGCTGAAGTCAGAGCTGCGAAGAGAGGGGCAGATTTTAGGCACCCAGGAAGCCCCTGGGAGACACCTGGGCCACTTTGCTCTGCTTGCGGGCAGGTGCTTTGGCAGATCTGCCTTTGGTAAAGAGTGGATTGAGAGCAGCTGAAAACATGGTCCTAGTGCAGATCTAGCCCCACCAGCCTCAGACCAGAAGTCAACTCGGCAAACTGCCCCAGGGCAAATTGAAATCACTGCTGCTGCTGCTGCTGCAGAATTCCCTGCCTGTGACTGATACCTCTGCTGAAAATCATGAGCAAGAAGACGAAAGCTCTCACCATAGACAGCTTTTACAGAGAAAAAATAGAGCAGCCCCCAGATCCTGAGATTCTGAAAACAATCCCAGATGAAGCCACAAAGGCAGACTTAAGTTGGTCTCCCTTCCAGAAGGCTAACCTGGAAGACTGCCTAAAGAATCTCAAAAGAGAGCTAGAAGAAGAATGGGGAAATAAATTGAGGTCAGTGCAACAGAAATATCAAAAACTGGAAAACAGGACTGGTGAATTAGAAAAAGAAAACAATTCATTGAAAAACAAAATTGGTGAATTGGAAAAAAACAACAATTCACTGAAAAACAAAATTGGTGAATTGGAAAAAGACAACGATTCACTGAAAAATAAAACTGGCAAAATGGAAAAAGAATGCATTGAATCAAGAAATTCAATTGGCCAGCTACAAAAAAAAGGAGCTAAAAAAAGATAACTGAAGGAAATAATACTTTAAAAATTAAAATTGAACAAATAGAAGTAAATGACTCAATAAGACTTCAAGAATCAGTCAAACAAAAACAAAAAAAATGAAAAAAATAAAAGAAAATATGAAATATCTCCTAGGAAAAACAACTGACTTGGAAAACAGATCCAGGAGAGGCAATCTAAGGATTATCGGACTCCCTGAAAGCTACAATGAAAAAAAGAACCTGGATGCTATCTTCCAGGAAATCATGAAAGAGAATTGCCCTGATGTTTTAGAATCAGAAGGCAAAATTGGCATTGAAAGAATTCACCGATCACCTCCAGAAAGAGACCCCAAAATTAAAACCCCAAGGAATATCTTGGCCAAATTTCAGGACTATTGCACCAAGGAAAAGATATTGCAAGCAGCTAGAAAGAAACAGTTCAAATACCGAGGAATGTAATTAGAATTACACAGGATCTGTCAGCTTCCACATTGAAGGATCGAAGGGCCTGGAACCAGATATTCCGAAAAGCAAAAGAACTTGGATTACAGCCAAGAATAAGTTATCCAGGTAGAATGAGCATCATCTTCCAGGGAAGAAGATGGTCATTCAATGATACAGGAGAATTTCACCTATTTCTAATGAAAAGACCAGATTTGAACAAAAAATTTGACCTCCAAATAGAGAACTCAAGAGAAGCATAAAAAGGTAAAAAGGAAAAAAACTCTTGAGAACTATATTTCTACTATACGGATCCTTAAAGAATGGGGGTATAATTTGATTTTTCTTTGGTAATAATGGAAAAGAAATTAGAGGTGTAATGGATACCATACTGAAAAAGAAAAAGGGGGGGAAGGAGGCAAAATAAAGTAAAAATAAAGGAGGTAAAATAAGGCAAAATCTCATAAAGAGACATAGAAGATCTAATATAATTGAGGGAAAGAAGGGAGGGCGATGAGTATTGTGTAAAACTTACTCTCCTTAGATTGGATTGTAAGAGTGTATATCTGACACATTTGGCTTCAAAGAAAGGCCAGACCCTCCTTGTGGTAAGGTGGGAAGGAAAGGAGAAAAGTAAAGGGATAAACTAATAGAAGGATTAGGGGAAAGGTATAAAGGGGAGGGAGGGATTCTAAAGAGGGGAGGATTATTGGTGGGAGGTGGTCATCAAAAATAAAGTACTGGGGAGGGGGGAAGGGAGAGAGGGGAAAGGGAAGAGAAAATCATAACTCTGGGTAAATAAGATGTCAGGGAATACAGATACAGTTATTTTAACTGTGTGTGAATGGGATGAACTTTCCCATAGAATGGAAGTGGGTAGCAGACTGGATTAAAAGCCAGAACCCAACAATATGTTGTTTACAAGAAACACATCTAAAACATACAGATACACACAGAGTGAAGGTAAAGGGCTGGAGCAGAATCTTGTATGCTTCGGGTGAACAAAAAAAGGAAGGGGTAGCAATCCTTATCTCAGATCAAGTAAAAACAAAAATAGATCTAATTAAAAGAGATAAGGAAGGAAACTATATTTTACTAAAGGGTACCATAGACAATGAAGCGGCATCAATACTAAACATATATGCACCAAGTGGTATAGCATCCAAATTCCTAGAGGAGAAACTAACAGAGATGCAAGGAGAAATAGACAATAAAATTATACTAGTGGGGGATCTCAACCTTGTTCTATCAGAATTAGATAAATCAAGCCACAAAATAAATAAGAAAGAAGGTAGGGAGGTAAACAAAAGGCTAGAAAAGTTAGGTATGATAGATCTCTGGAGGAAATGGAATGGTGATAGAAAGTATTATACTTTTTTCTCAGGGGTTCATAGAACCTACAAGAAAATTGATCATGTGCTAGGGAATAAAAACCTCAAAATCAAATGCAGAAAAGCAGAAATAGTAAATGCATCCTTTTCAGATCATGATATAATAAAACTCACATGTAATATATGGCCAGGAGAAAATAGACCACAACTTAATTAGAAATTAAATAATCTAATCCTGAAGAACGAATGGGTGAAAGAGCAAATTATAGACACAATCGATAATTTCATCCAGGAGAATGACAATAATGAGACAACATACCAAAATTTGTGTCATATGGCCAAAGTGGTTATAAGGGATAATTTTATATCTCTAGATGCTTACTTGCATAAAACAGAGAAAGAGAAGATCAATGAACTGGGCTTACAATTAAAAAAGCTAGAAAAAGGACAAATTAGAAACCCTCAATTAAATGCCAAATTGGAAATTCTGAAAATTAAAGGAGATCAATAAAATTGAAAATAAGAAAACTATTGAATTAATAAATAAAACTAAGAGTTGGTTTTATGAAAAAACCAACAAATTAGATAAGCCTTTAGTTAATTTGATTAGAAAAAGGAAAGAAGAAAATCAAATTATTAGTCTCAAAAATGATAAGGGAGAACTTTCCTCCAATGAAGAGGAAATTAGAGTAATAATTAGGAGTTTCTTTGCCCAACTTTATGCCAATAAATTTGATAATGTAAATGAAATGGAGGAATATCTACAAAAATATAGATTGCCAAGGTTAACAGAAGAGGAAATAAATTATTTAAATAGCCCTATTTTGGAAAAAGAAATAGAACAAGCTATTAATCAACTCCCTAAGAAAAAATTGCCAGGGCCAGATGGATTTACATGTGAATTTTACCAAACATTCAAAGAATAATTAATCACAATACTATATAAACTATTTGAAAAAATAAGGAAAGTAGGTGTACTACCAAATTCCTTCTATGACACAGATATGGTGCTGATAGCTAAACCAGGTAGGGAGAAAAGTGAGAAAGAAAACTATAGACCAATTTCCCTAATGAATATTGATGCAAAAATTGTAAATAAGATTTTAGCAACAAGATTACAGAAAGTCATCCCCAGGATAATACACCATGACCAAGTAGGATTTATACCAGGAATGCAGGGCTGGTTCAATGTTAGGAAAACTATTAGCATAATCAATTATATTAATAACCAAATTAATAAAAACCATATGATTATCTCCATAGATGCAGAAAAAGCATTTGATAAAATCCAACACCCATTCCTATTAAAAACACTGGAGAGAATAGGAATAAATGGGCTTTTCCTTAAAATGATTAGTAGTATCTACTTAAAACCTTCAGCAAGCATCATATGTAATGGAGTCAAACTAGAACCATTCCCAATAAGATCAGGAGTGAAACAAGGCTGCCCACTGTCACCATTACTATTTAATATTGTCTTAGAAATGTTAGCTTTGGCAGTAAGAGAAGACAAAGAGATGAAAGGAATTAGAGTAGGTAGTGAGGAAACCAAATTATCACTCTTTGCAGATGATATGATGATATACGTAGAGAACCCTAAAGACTCAACTAAAAAACTACTGGAAACAATTCACAACTTTAGCAAAATTGCAGGATACAAAATAAATCCACATAAATCATCAGCATTTTTATATATTACCAATAAAGTTCAGCAGCAAGAGATACAAAAAGAAATTCCATTCAAAATAACTGCTGATAGTATAAAATATTTGGGAATTTATCTGCCAAAGGAAAGTCAGGAACTATATGAACTAAACTACAAAACACTTTCCACACAAATAAAATCAGACCTAGTCAATTGGAATAACTTAAAATGCTCATGGGTAGGCTGAGCAAATATAATAAAAATGACAATACTACCCAAACTAATTTACTTATTTAGTGCCATACCAATCAAACTCCCAAGAAATTATCTTACAGATCTAGAAAAAATAGTAGCAAAGTTCATTTGGAAGAACAAAAGGTCAAGGATTTCAAGGGGATTATTGAAAAAAAAAGCCAGACGAAGGTGGCCTTGCTGTAACAGATCTAAAACTATATCATAAAGCAGTGGTCATCAAAACCATTTGGTACTGGCTAAGAAATAGAGCAGTCGATCAGTGGAATAGGATAGAATCACAGGACAACCTATGCAATAACTATAGCAATATAGTCTTTGATAAACCCAAAGACCCCAGCTTTTGGGATAAGTACTCACTATTTGACAAAAACTGCTGGGAAAATTGGAAACTAGTGTGGAAGACATTAGGGCTTGACCCACATCTAACACCACATACCAAGATAAGATCTAAATGGGTTCATGATCTAGATATAAAGAGTGATACTATAAGTAAATCATTGGAACATAATATAGTTTACTTCTCAGACCTATGGAGATGGAATAAATTTATGTCCAAAGAAGAACTGGAACTCCTAATTGAAAACCAGATGGATAACTTTGACTATATGAAGTTAAAAAGTTTTTGTACAAACAAAACCAATGCAGACAAGATTAGGAGGGAAGCAATAAATTGGGAAATCATCTTTACATTTAAGGGTTCTGATAAAGGTCTCATCTCTAAAATATATAGAGAATTATTTCATATTTATAAAAATTTAAGCCATTCTCCAATCAATAAATGGTCAAAGGATATGAACAGACAATTTTCAGAAGATGAAATTAAAACTATTTATAGTCATATTAAAAGGTGCTCCAAATCAATATTGATCAGAGAAATGCAAATCAAGACAACTCTGAGGTACCACTACACACCTGTCAGATTAGCTAAAATGACAGGAAAAGTTAGTGATGAATGTTGGAGGGGATGTGGGAAAACTGGGACACTGATGCATTGTTGGTGGAGCTGTGAACGGATCCAGGCATTCTGGAGAGCAATTTAGAGCTATGCTCAAAAAGTTATCAAACTGTGCATACCCTTTGACCCAGCAGTGTTTCTACTGGGCTTATATCCCAAAGAAATCATAAAGGAAGGAAAGGGCCCCACATGTGCAAGAATGTTTGTGGCAGCCCTTTTTGTAGTGGCTAGAAACTGGAAACTGAATGGATGCCCTTCAATTGGAGAATGGCTGAATAAATTATGGTATATGAATATTATGGAATATTATTGTTCCGTAAGTAACGACCAGCAGGTCGATTTCAGAGAAGCCTGGAGAGACTTGCATGAACTGATGCTGAGTGAAATGAGCAGAATCAGGAGAGCATTATACACGGCAACAATACTATATGATGATCAATTCTGATGGACATGGCTCTCTTCAACAATGAAATGTTTCAAACCACTTCCAATTGTTCACTGAAGAAAACCATATACACCCAGAGAGAGGGATGTGAAATGTGGACCACAACATAACATTCTCATACTCCTTGATTGATGTTTGCTTACATTGTGTTTCCTTTATCTGATATATCTTTTGTGTAGATAAGATCATTCTTGCACAACAATGATAAGTTTGGAAATATGTATACATATATATTCGATTTGCCAATATTTTAACATAATTAACATGTAGTGGTTATCCTGCCATCTCGGGGAGGGGTGGGGAGTTTGGGGGAAAATTTGTAACAGAAAGCTATGTAAGGGTTAATGTTGAAGAATTACCCACAGATATGTTACACAAATAAAATTTTTAAAAAAAGAAAATTAAAAGTGGGTAAGGGGAATCCAGTGAAGCTATAAAAGACTAAGGCATAATAAAACAAAATATAAAGAATTTTTAAAAAGATAGAACAGATGTTAAAACATTTATAAGAAAAATTAATAGATCTGGAGAACAAATCAAGAAGAAAAAAAATATAAAAATAATTGGATTACCTGAAATCTATGACCAGAAAAAGAAGCTTGGCACAATAATGCAAAAATTATCAATCAAAATTGTCCTGAAGTGATAGAAGATGAGAGGAAAGTAGAAATAGAAAAAAAAATCAATTGATCACCTATGTGAAACACATATAGGAACGTCATTGCCAAATTTCTAAACCTCCAGATCAAAGAGAAAATTTCTCACAAAAGAAACAAACAAAATGAAAAAATACTGGAGAAGCCATTAGAATTTTATAGAATTTAGCAGCATCTCCAATAAAAACCAGCAGATCCTGGAATAACATAATGACAATTAAAAGAATTAGGCCTGTAACCAAAACTGTCTTATCCAGCAAAACTAAGTATAATATTGAACAACAACACAAAAGGACATTCAAAGAACTTAAATACTTTCAGGTCTTTGTCTGAACCAAATCCAAACTTAATATAAAATTTAACATATAATAAGTAACATCTAAAATTAATTTCAAGGGACTCAACATGGACAAACTGTTTGTTTTTTTACATGGGAATGTATGCCATGTGTTTAAAATTGACATCAGTAATTGGTAGCTCAAAAGAAAGATGAGGCAGAACCAAGTATGATCTGATTCTAAAAAACAAAACTGTCTAGAAAAAGGTAAAGTTCATAATTAGGCTATATGAATGAGATGCAGAGGAAGAACTGACACAAAGACATTGGGGGGAGTAGTTTGACAGATTGGTAGTTCTGAAAGCCAGCTTATAACCAACATTGGGAATAGGTTAAATAAGAATATATATGTATTTATATGTCTTTGTGTATATATGCATGCAGATGTATGTGTGTGTACAGATATACATATATATATTTATTAGTGTGTGAATATATTATACATAATATATAAAAACCTAAAAATATATAGGTAAATAAATAAATATACATATATACGTATATGTTTATATCCATGCTTAACTATAACCTGCTTGGAGGAAATGGGGAGCTGAACGGGTAAAAAAAAAACAGAATAAAGTAAAAATTACACAACAGAGAACAAAAGAATAAACTACAAGGAAGCAAAGAGAAGATGGGCAATCAAGAATATGATCTCTTCAATTATTATATATGCTTTCTTGAAGTAGAAATTTATTGTTAACATTATGTTCTGCTGGGTACATGACATATTTTTCCCTTTTCTGTATTTTTTTCCATTTTGTTTTCCTTATTTTCTATTTAGTTTAATTTTTTTAAGTGGTAAAGAGGTCCTAAGGTCACAGGTTTAACAGTTATCACAATTTTCTAGAAGACACCAAATAACACAAATTAAAAGTCAAAACCTATCATTGGATTCTTATTAGTCACACTGCCATGGTTTGGTATGCATTAGAAGAGGAAACAGCTGCCTTAATGAGGGATTTCTACCAAAAGCTACTCTTGCCTGATGACTGAAAGCCATTAAGTCATTCACTTAATAAACATTAAAGTGTCTGCAAGTTATTATAACTAGGCCTAAGCTTTAGGGATACAAATAGGAAAAGGGAGCATCCCTGACCTTAAGGATCTTAAACTCTACTGGGGGGGGGGGGGCAATACAAAAAAGAAAGATGAAGGGGCAGAGGGAAGGGAAATTACTTCTCTTGAAGGTATGAGGAAGTCCCCAAACTGGAAAATTAAGAGATGGCTGGGCTGGCGGCTTGCCTTAAATGAAGCTTGTCAAAGAAGCTTTTTTATCTACCTTCCATTTAGAGGGTTGAACAGGAGGGAAAAGGGTAAATGAGAGTAAAGATTATGTATGAATACAAAGGTTTCTTTGTTCTGGGGGCAAGATGGAGAACTCAAAAGTAGTTTAACCTCAAATAACAGGAGCTCAAAACTCTCATTATTGGTTTTCAAATACAAATTAACAAGCATCCTCTAAGACTATTCTCATACTCCTTTGTCTGCTGCTTGCTCCCACACATAATACACACACACACCCACTAACACACGATAAGTGACACATGTAAGGACCTCATGAGTCTTAATTCTAAAAGAAATTCATAGGATCATAATAATTAGAGATGAAAAGAAACTAGAGATTTGTGTTTTAACCATCTTAAACTAAGAAAGAAAAAACTGAGTCCCATATTTGCCTAAGACTGACATAACTGAATGGTTGTCATTTGGAATCAATGGTGTGCCGATAAATGTCTAAGAATAAGGTTTCCACCCTTACTCTCAACCTCATCCCTCCAAAATCAAAAAGTAAATACAAGACATTTTTAATGTAATCTACATTATTAACTCTTTTTCTCATTAAGTTTGGACAATAAGCAAAATAACCCATGATTCTTAAGAGTTTGCCAGATTTTGAATGTGTACACAGAAATTTTAACAATCAGCTTGCACTAGTGAGTTTAACTGGATCCACTAATTAAGACTCAATGCACTTGATTCTTATTTAAATGTTCTCTGATAACTACCTAACATTGATAAAGATGTATGCATGCACATGTAAATACATATATACAGGAGTGTGTGTATGTAAACGTATATGCTTGTAGACAAGTAGATGATGAAGATGATGATGATGAATAAATAAAAAGATAAATAAACAGACAGAGACAGACAGACACACACATACACACACACACACACACACACACACACACACACACACACATATATATGGCTAGGCAGATTTAGATGGCTTAATTGATGGAATGGTGGATCTGGACTTAGGAAGACTCCAGTATAAATCTGGTCTCAGAAATTTACTTGTGTGTGATTCTGGGCATAAGTAGTCACTTAACTACTATTTGCCTTATTCTACTGGAGAAGAAATTGGCAACTACTTCAGTATTTTGGCTAAGAAAATTCCCTGAACAGTATGGTCTAGAAGATAATAGTACATAAATGAACAACCACATAATAATGCATATGTATATAATTATATATAATATAAAACTATATGTAATATATAATTATATGATAGTATACAATGAGTATATATATATGTATATTTGCTTTAGGAAAACATGTATACATACACATAAAATCACATGTATAAAATCTCAATTGATTGCTACACTACACTATTTCTCAGATTACATCTGCATAGTACTTCTATATTAATTGCTTTGGCTGAATTAACAAACTGGTCAGTTCAGTTAAACAATTGGTGAAACTAATGAATAAATGTAGGTTGATATTTTAAAGTCTGAGTTTTTTGCTGAATATGGGATTGATGAGCTGGGGCACAGTATGGCCATAATCTAGTTTAATGAGAAGGCATAAGATTTCAAAACAAACAAAGAAACAAACAAACAACAACAACAAAAAACAGTTCATTGGTTTTAGAAACCTGTTGAAAACTGCAAAGATGTATTTCACAGACTCTATGTTTGTCATCATTACCATAAAGTAAACAAGTATGATAAATAGTCAGACACTGAGGAACTTTATATAAAAATGCACTGAGGGCAGCATGTAGTTCTTTCCCAGGCCTTAAGCCATATTCTGTGAATCTGTTCTGTGAGAGGTGTTAAATCATTCACAGTTTGCAGAATTAATTCACCATATATAGATTGCAGAAAGTGAATACTTAGCCACACTAGGAGGGTATTTACATAGTTTCCTTTGTAACAGAAAACATATGTCACAATGTGATTTTCTGCCACCTTATACATTTGCCAGTCTGGTCAGATGCTTCCAATCACAACAATAAATCACACATATATTAAATGTAGAGCAGAAAGGGTTTGTAGAGAGCATTGAATTCAACCACTTTGATTATTCAATTAGTAAACTAAGGACCATTCATTTGCCAGAGGGTAACAGGTAATTAGTAGCAAAGTAGAAGTTGTAATTCAGCTGCTTGTGTACATAGGCAGTTCTCTCTTTACTACACCTTGGTATCTCATTATCCCTTTATACTTAGGCATCATTTATTTACAACTCTGTGAAGGAGGGATTAGAGGCATTACAATGTCCATTTTATGGCTATTAGTCTGCTAAAGTAATATATCAGTTTTGAGATTTTCACTTAGCATAATCCATGGTTCCTACTTGGGAGGAGAGTACTTTCTCCATACATCCTTAGAAGGTCTTCCTCAAAGCTTCTATTACTTTACACTGTAAGCCCTAGAGGGCTTTTATTTGAGTATGTTATGTGTTTTGTTCTATTTTTTGTTTTCATTTTTGTATTTATTTTCTCTGTTTCCCAATGCTTAGTACAATACACTTAAAAATGCTACTATAATGCTTGTCCCAGGGCCCATGGGTAAGGGACTCTTCCCCTATAGGTGGAAGTACAAAGGGAAGAAAAGAGTTAGGGAGAAAAAAGAGAACTACAGCATTTGCCAGTCTCCCTCTGGGACTTTTCAGAGCAGAGACCTTTTGGGAATCCTCAAACTGGAGTCTTTAAGGATTGAGTCTCTTCAGGCACTTCTCAATTCCAACTTGGAGAAGAAAGATGGAAGAAGTCCAATCTACTGGTGTTTGCTGAATGAATAGACTTTGGGAAGATACCAGAGGAACACTTTCCATAATTTCTCTTCCCCACACCACATACTTAGGGGAGTTTATCCTTGAGTGAGATTTAGAGTTGACCTTAAAGCTAGAAAGCCATAGGTTTAAATACCAGCTCTGACACATACTATCATTATGAAACTAATAATTCACTTAATTTCTCATTGGTCTAGGGTAGTCTAAAGACAATTAAATGCAGAGAAAGGACTGAGTTGCATAAATCTGGGCAGTTTCTTCATCTGGAAATTTAGTTTTCTAGTGCCTATCGCTTTATCTTCAATAAACTATTTAGAAGGTCCTGGGTATGGCAAGCATCCAGACAAAATATCACAAATGATGTAGGTCTCTCTTGGTTCAGCAGAAGTAGCTCATTTATAATAAGAAAGTCCCTTCATTCTGTATTGTCTGGTATATATTTTCCTATGCATATCTTCTCTGATTTATTTTTTAAACTTATTTAGAGGTATAGAAAGATATACTTCTATTTCAGTAGCCTTGCTCCTGAAGAGTATAGAGTGGCCTCTCACCCCAACTTCCTGCTTTTTTTTCTTGGCAGGAATACATTTTTTTCTTGAATAAGAGAGAGGAGAAGACTAGATAGAAATATCTATTCTGCCTCACTTCAAATCATACTGATCGGCATGAACCCCATTACTCTCTTCTACTACACTAGTTTCTAGCACTTTTTTATGCCTGATACATAGAATTTCATTAATTTTTGTTGACTGAATGGCTGGACTAGCACCCTTTTCCATTAACTTGGATTTTCCTCAACCTATCTTACACTTAATTTATTCTAAGATAAGTTTTAGGCAATTATGATTCTCTCAATAGTGTCATATTGGACAAGCATTGGAAACATAAAATAATTGGGGTACATCATGAAAAAGGATGAAGACAATAGTCCATATTGCCTTTGAGAAAGTTTAAGATTTTTAATGATACCAACTTAAATACTAATGTAAGAAATACTGAAAAATTAGGTTTCCACAGAGTGTTGTAAGCTTTAAGGTAATGTAAGATAATAAGTAACACTGACCAATGGGTTTTCAGAATGTGAGAAATTAAGGAAGGTTAAGATTCCACAGAACAATTAAGTTTCAACCTCTCAGAAGCCTTGAGCAAAAAAGGAATTAGGGAACTAGGAAGGCAAAGTTGGACTCAGTCAATCAGAAAGAGTTTTCTGGTTTTGAAAAAAAACACAAGTTTAAGGTTATAAATTGAAGTAGCTCAAACTGGTTGGGGTCAATGGCCGATGACCAAATTGATATAGCACCTACATAATAGGCTAATTGATTTTTTTTGGGGGGTGAGGCAATTAGGGTTAAGTGACTTGCCCAGGGTCACACAGCTAAGAAGTATTGTCTGAGACTAGATTCGAACTCAGGTCCTCCTGACTTCAGGGCCGGTGCTCCATCCATTGCGCCATCTAGCTGCCCTAGACTAATTGAATATTAAACAACATACCCCACAGGAAGAATATCCCACCGTTTTTTGAACATGGAATGTATTAAAAGGGATGGGGGACATGCTTATACATTTTTAGGGGGAAACATATAGAGGTACTATAATGAAGATTTTAACCTGGAAAAGAATGGAATAAAAAGATTCTCTATTGATATTGTATATGTTAAACTTGGAATACCACAACTTCTTCAGAATCAAAATTCAAGTGAATGAATATATGAATAAATACACACACACACATATATAATTGGAGCTAAATCATCAGTTGTTAGATAGGAAAAATAAGTTATTGTTCTATGAAGAAACTGTTAACATCCTCAAAATAAATCAAAACAAACTTAATAATAAGCAAAGACAAAGATAAATGTTAGGGAATGCTGAAGAAAAATGAAAAATGAGAGAATACCAATTTAAGGAGACTACATAGTTTATACATACATATATACCTTTATTGAGAAAAGGTACCATTATATCCTGGATAAAAATCTTAACTCAGAGACAGGAAGACGTAGTTCCAAGCCCTACCTCAGATACCTACTAGGTTTGTGACTTAATTTCTTACCATTCTATGCAATTCTATAAACCAACACAATCTAGACATCATGTTGACTTGAACAAACCAGACAGTTTCCTCATCTGAGAGTTTCCTATACCAAGAAAATCAGGGATTTAGTCCCTATCCCTATTATATTAAATAAAATAAATATTGAATATGACAAACACAATACCATCACAAAATGATATTTGTTATGTTTTAACAGGCAAGAAATGACTTTTTCCTAATGTAGGAGTTATTCTTGAACCAGCTATATGAGTTCATTTGTATCACTGACTTTTTAGAGCAAAGATCAAAATAAATATAAACACATAAATAAGATGGGATATGAATAAAACAACTCCTTCACCTCTTCCAACAAATTATTATATGACTAATAATGAAAACAATATGGACGGAAGAAAACAAGCAGTATGCAATAATTTCATACTGAAGTTTAAATAAGTAATTAACCAAAGCATAAAGATTAAAAAAGCCAAAAATCAACCCTTAATTTATAAAATCATGAACTACTGAAAAGCACAGAGAGTTGATAACCAAGAGTTCTATTGTTTGGGAACATAGCCATTTGCAAAATTTTCCAGAGAAGGAACCTGGTAGATTAGAAACAGCATATCACAAAGCATGGAGGAACAGTATAGAGTAAAACATATATAAAGAGGAAACGGTAAATTTATACTGAAGGCATGTAAGTATAAAAATGTATAGAGAACAGATAGTATTTCCCTCCACAAACTACAATAATGTAATAAAATATGGACATTAACATTAAATACTCAAATGTGCATAATGAGGATATAGAAATCTAAGAAAAGAGGACAAAGACTGGAAGAGCAGGTATATCAAAGTAAGTATAAATAGGAAGCATATTAAAATAAGTTTTTCATGCTGGTTGCAACATGATTAGGAGACTTAAAATTGATCAGTTTGCAAAATACCTAAAACTGAGGAAGGAAGAAGGAAAAACAAATGGATCTCATTAATATGGTTAAAAAATATGTTTGTTAGAACATCAACAATTCCTAACCTATAGGATAGCCCTACATTCCCAATTATCTACACACGTGTACACATATATAATTTTTTTTCTTTATGAGAATAATCTAAATATATATCAAGGGCATCTTCAATGAGCAGATTGGTAATGAACAGGCAAGGTTTAACAAGAAAGGGAAGACTATGAGAATAAACATTTATATAACATATACTCTGCCAAGAACTGTGCTGAGTGATTTTTTATAAAGCTTTTTATTTTCAAAACACATACATAGATAGTCTTCGACATTCACCCTTGCAAAACCTTATGTTCCAATTTTTTTCTCCCTCTCTTCCCCCCATTCCTTCCCCCAGACAGCAAGCAATCTGATATATGTTAAACATTGCAATTCTTCTATACATATTTCCACAATTATCATGCTGCACAAGAAAAATCCTATCAAAAAGGAAAATAAAGAGAAAGAAAACAAAATGCAAGCAAACAACAAAAACAACAAAAGTGAAAATACTATGTTGTGATCCACACTCTGTCCCCACAGTCCCTCTCTGGGTGCAGATGACTCTCTCCATTGCATTGGACCTGACCTGAATCCCCTCACTGTTGGAGAGGTACTAAGTGATTTTTTACAAACATTATTTAATATGATCTTTACAATATCCTTGTGAACTAAGCAATATTATGATCCCCATTTTGCTACTGAGGAAACTGAGGCAGAAGTTAAGTGACTTGTCCCGGGTCCCAAAGCTAGTAAATGTCTGACCTCATACTTGAGTTCATTTCTTTCTAAATCCAAACCCAGGGCTCAAACTGCTGTTCCATGTCTGCCTCATTTCAAAAGTGATAGTCTCTAGATGACCTCATATTTATCATCATATAGCTGACTGGAAAATGTACAAAATTAAAAAACCTACTGTGTTTACCATTTGTTACTAATATTGATAAAAGTAACAACAACAATATTAGTAATTGATTAGTAATAGAGAAAAACATCAATTTTAAAGATTCTCTTTTCATAAGATGTTCCCATCCATTCACATATGTTAAAGTTAGTACAAATAGGAGGCATATAAAAATCAGTGATCCAAGCTGGTTGCAACATGATTAGGAGACTGCTAACTAATTGGTTTGCAAAATACCTAAAGCTGAAGTTAGAACAGGGGAAAAAATGGATTTCATCAATATGGGAGGAAAATAAGTTTGTTATCAATAGTTACTAACTTTTACATCAATAGTTACTAACTTTTAGGATAATTATTAATTACATGAAATCTCTGACAACAGAAATAATCTTGTTCAATAACCTTTGGTCATTAATATCAGGTGGAAGCATAAAATTAGGAGACATGTTTGCTGAAAGTGTTCATTAAAATCATAGAAAAGATCCAACACAGAATCCAAAATAAACATATTTTCTTTCTTAGACCTCCAAGATTTTGTTTTTGTTTTTAATATTTTTATCTACTTTTGAAATTGCAGATGACATTTTGATGATTTCATCAAGTCCTAAAAGACTTCACAAGTTCTTGCTGGATATCCTATTCCACACTATAGAATTTGATCTAAGCATAAATACAAGAAATAAGCAATTGTATAAAAAAAGTTTATTGTCCCTATTATGGCATACACTTAGAGGCACAGCTTTTAGTGTTTGTCCTAGCATATGCATTTTTTTCTTTTTTTTTATTAAAGCTTTTTATTTGTATAACATATATATATGGGTAGTTCCCCAACATTAATCTTTACAAAGCTTTCCATTACAAATTTTACCCCCAGTCCCCTCCCCTCCCCTAGATGGCAGGAAGTCCACTACATGTTAATAATGTTGAAATGCTTGAGAAGTTACTAGCATATGCATTTTATGAAAGGACAAAAAAAGGGAGGGAAGGGAACAGGAATTTATTAAGTATATATTCTGTGCCTGACATTCTGCTATACAAATATTTTCCAATGCAAATCATAAGCTGCCTTATAACTGATATTTCTTTCTTTCTTTTTTTCTGAGGCAATTGGGGTTAAGTGATTTGCCCAGGGTCACATAGCTAAGAAGTGTTAAGTGTCTGATGTCAATTTTGAACTCAAGTCCTCCTGACTTCAGGGCTGGTGCTCCATCCACTGCACCACCTAGCTGCCCCCTGGACTGATATTTTTTAAAGAAAATAAAAGAATGTTTTAATAACAACAAACTTTTTTATCATTGTTATTATATCACTATCAAGTGATATAATTAAAAAACAAAATTAATATACTATTGTCCTATCACTATGAGCTAAGTAATACTAAATTATCTTTTTAAAAAATGCTAGATAAAACACTTATTGACATTCATATGGAGTTCAAGCATCTATATCTCTATTCTTCATCTAGTCAAGCAGTTGTATATTATATTCATTAATTGCCGTACAATAGGAGAAGTAAGCTCCCTAATTTTTACTATCAATAGTTTATCATCTTTACCATGTCTTCTACAGGAAAAGTTCTGCTTTAAAATTAGTCAAAGATTTCCTCCAAAAAGAAGGGAATACAATAAATGCCAAATGTATAAACATGAATTGAACAATGGAAAAATCATTTATTGTCATAGATGGAAAAAGTACCAGACTGTGCATTATAGATTAATCAGAACACTATCCTTTCATTCACAGTTATTAGAATTATCACTTGGGAGAGCCTGAGTCTTTTGGTGTCTCACAAGGCCTGTTATGTACCAAATGAAAGAAGATATATCTAGAAAAAATTTTTTTGATCCTAGACATCAAGTTATCTTGGCAAAATATGTTCTCACATCTGGCAACTTGGTGGGGTGATGGTGGGGCTGGCAGAGAGGATATTTTCCATTTGGCCCTTTGGACAATTTAGATTTCAACTTCTGAAATCAAACATAAGAAAATATAACAGAAATATCATCCTTTTTAGTATATCCATAGAGTTCTGGTTCTGATATCAATTTGATGAATCAATCTAGTAATGAGTGCTACATAAAAGCTCCCCTCAAGCTTTCACTTGATCATCAGTAACAGTGATTGAATGTGTTTAAAAGTAGAAAGTAAAAAAGGGGAACAAGGTTGTTTAAAGAGCAATGGTATTTTTGAGCAATTAAAATGATCACTTTGAGTGCAATGGAGAGGCAAATGGTGACTGTGAGTAGGATAAAATATGAAACAAATAATGAATTACAAAGAAGAGTCAGAAAACTGTATTGCATCTCCTAAATTTCTAGAAAAAGAAAAGCTGGTCAGTTGATGAGAAAGGGAGAAAAACTGGTTGATTTGCTCCTCAGTATTTACAATATTAGACAAAAGTGAGAAATATTTGCATGTATCTCTGTGGACAACATTTTAAAGCACATGGGATTGACAGTGGTCTCATGGTGTTAGAAACTTGCTACAAATATAAAAAGGACTCAAGAGTTTATGAAGTAAGTTGGTTTATTTATGGTTCTTGTAAGAAATAGGTGATCCACCCAGGGCCAGTCCCTGGGCAAATACATGCTTATCGATGTGGGAATAAGCCTTTTATTTTCTATTCTGAAATGCAAGATCTCTCCCTTGTTATTCCAATTGACTGAGGATGATGAAATTAACAGTTTCTGGATCTTCCACTGTATGTTCCTTGACATGTTCCCCTCCCTCATCATACAACCCATGTTCAAAAATGGCAGAAAACTCCTTTTTTGGGGAAGAATAAGTTGATATTAACTAACTCATTAAGCATGAATACTCAGTTACCTTTCATTTACTTCCTATTTTAGGATGATTTTTATTAATCAATTCAGTGACTTAATATCGTGTTTTATATAACTAACTCAGCTTACATGACCTTTCTCTTTGTACCTATATAGAAATAAAACTCTATAGGTTGTTCACACACAGTATATGCACCCTTACAGTTTTTCTGCTCTGAAAACTTTGTAATCAACATCTATATTAATGTTACCAAAGATCTATTTGAGTATTTGAGATCAACATATAAGAAATGCTTTAACACAGAGGTGTCAAACACAGTCAATGCAATTTTTAAGAGGGGTTCAATCAGATATGTAAGTGGGAAATAATAAACAAAATAAATAAACATTCAATAGGATATAGGTAATGGTAATGTGTGGTTTTCTAAATCACAAAGCCCACAGGGATACTTATGTACTCTTTACTGCCCTCTTTCTAAATATGTTTGATATCAATCATTTTATGTATATTGTGAAGAAAATGTATGATCAGAGAAAAAAGTCTGGAAAATGACAAGGCAAGAGAAACAGCAATTTGAAAACAGAGTACTTCACTGGTACTTTTCTTATATAAAAGGGATCTCTCAAGTAAGTAGGGTGGGTATTTTTTATAGGTGTTCCTATGAAGGAACATGGACAAGAAAATGACATAATTTAAACTAATTGAGGGAGTAACTATGTTGATAAAATCATAGACTATCTAAATCACTGAAAAGAAAACTGATTACAGTGAGAGTAACTTAATTTAAAAGGATCATATTGCTATGGAGAGTCCAAGCTGACACATTCGACTTCAAGTTCTGTCCTCAAGATAAATGTTCTTTCTACTGAATCTTTAATTACTTCATTCAACAAGTAATTACTTAGAGCTGGCTATTGTTTTTAAAATATGTAAAGTAGAAGTTCATTGTGAGTCAAGGCAGCTTAAGAAGCAATAATTCTTAGCTTGCAATCTAATTTAAAACACCAGAAGTATACATGTTGAAAATTAAGTTGCAATAGAAAATTTATAATGAAATGATAATATAATATAGTACATGGAAAAGGGTAGAGTGGCCCATAAACAATAATTTTAAATAGTGGCAAACTTATTTAAGTTTCAGGGATCAAAGAAGACTTCATGGTAGAGGTGGGAATTAACAAGTTAGTAGAATTGGATAAACATATATGAGTATGGAATTTCAAAGTTAGGCAAATTAAAGTATGAAGAAATTCACAGCTATGAAAGAGTTTCCCATACATTCTGTATTAGACATGACTATATGATGAGTAGTCATTCTAGGTTAAATACTCTTTGGCTTAAGTATCGCATTAAATGCATTATTTAGTTCTTATATGATCATTTACAATGAAACTAAAGGGAAGAAAAATATTCTAACAAGTAGAATTGTCTCAAGATAGAAAATGACTGCTCTCTTCTTTATTAGAAGTCTACAAGGGGTACTAGCTAATTGATTACCTGAAAGTAATACTTTAGAATGAGAGGGGGGGAAGTAATAAGGAATATATAGTGCCTGCTATGTATCAGGCACTGTGTTAAGTGCTTTAATCAGCAAAGTGATACAGCACATAGAACCCTGGAAATGGCTTAAGAGCCCAGCTCCACATCCTTTTAGGCTTAAGAGCTCTTAACTCTTATTAGCTATATGATATGACCCTGGTCAAATAACTTAAATTTTGCCAATTTCAGTTTCATTACCCCCAAAATCAGCATAATGATAATATCTAACTTCCAGGATTTTTCTGAGGATAAAATGAAATAATACTCTTTTAAAAATCCTTGTTTGAACCCTAGTCCTGATTTAAAAGACAAATTTGGGAAGTTAAAGGGAACAAGGAGCTCGTGAATCAGCCTTGATTTGACCTGTGTCCTGGCTTTTATAAACAAGGGTGAGCACCTTCTACATAAGGGCAAAGGTATTTGGATTGCATTATACAACCATGAGGAGATGGGTCTAGGGTCACCTCAGCTCTTCCTTTAGTACAGTATAATAGGGAGTTGGAGTTAGTAAGCCTTTATCATATAATCTTATGCAGGCTACCTGTCATTCATTCAAGGTTAAAAACAATGTTTTAAAATAGCCACCCGGAATGATTCTGGACAAATAGCTGGTTTTCCAAAATCCTTTTACAATTTGTAAATATTAAAGTGATATATAAATGCTATTGTTGTTTTATGAGTTGACATAATTGAAATATAAAATTCTGAATTTGAGACCATGTTTCCATGGTGATATGACCATTGCTTAGGTCACTAAAGTGATTTACACATATTATGTACTTGTTAATATTTGTTATGAATAGCTTGATATTATAACTTACCCCGAGTTCACAGGGTGAATCCCACTCAAAAATATTCAAACTATTCTGACATTACTTTTTGAGGCCATAACCCCTAAAATCATAGTACAAAAGGTCTCATGAATCTTTATACAATGAGGTATTTGGATTTGATTTCTACGGTCCTCTTTATCTCTAAATCAATGATCCTATGATCTTTAATCTCAAAGGGACATAATTAGGTCAAAGTAGTGTCAGAACAAAATAAGCATGGTTAAAAAAATAGCAACTGAATATTTTTCCAATCCCTCTAGGGCACACACTTTCACCAATTTACACAATCACATTGGGGAAGAGTAGCCAAAAGTACAGACCAAAAATGAAGGTGCTAAAAAAAATTCTTTGTTTTGTCTTTTGCCATGATTAATGAGGTAGAATTCACAACAAATAAAATTAAAAGTTAATTAAATATATATAGTTAGCAGTATTTTTATAGGTTTATCATTGGAGATCAGGAAAGGATTCAAGACTGAGCCAGTTTTTTATTGATAACTTTCATAACAATATAAAGACAATTTGAATAGTTGCAGGTTAGCAAAAAGGTTGAGTAATACCATGACAATTCCTCACCAGTTGTCTGTATCTGATAAATATAAGGTAAAAACAGGGAGAATTTGGTCTATGATGTATTGCAGGTAATAACAAAAGTTGCAGACTAGGTGGTGTTTTGCCTAGTACTGATTGCCAAGCAGTGCTGGGAACAATAGTTACTGAGTCACCATATCTTTCAGTAGAGGATTCACAGATATAGGGATCATTTGTGGTCATGGTACAAATATGAAGGATTATATACAAAAAGAACATGCATGTCAGAGCTCACAGAGGGATCAGCGATCCCTCTTCTGATAACATTGTGATGCTCCCATGAATTCTGGGTCTCAATCCTCTTTAATATTACAGTTGCTTCTGAATGCTATTTTGGTAGATAATATTCCCTGGATACTACTTGCTGTGTACATACTTGTTACTTGATTCTAATCCTGTGGCTACAGTCTCCACTATACATTACTCAGGCACAGTTTGGCTAGTGATGCTCAGTTGTGTCCTGGTTAGTTTATTCTTCTCTCTTACCTTCAACTTGTGCTTAAGTTGAAATTTTCAGCTACCTCTTTTTTGTGGGATGAATAATACCTGACACATTTTTTTTAATTGATGCAATTGGGGTGTGACTTGACTAGAGTCACACAGCTAGGAAGTATTAAGTGTCTGAGGTCAGATTAGAACTCAGGTCCTCCTGACTTCAGGGCTAGTGCTCTAACCACTGTGCCATCTAGCTGCCTCCCATTCTTTTAACTTAAAGTTCACTTCTGCATCCCTCCTTATTTTATTTAATGTTTTTTTTTCTAAGAAAATATAGGAAACTTTCATAGGACCAGCAAAAAGCCTTCTCTCTAGTTCTCTTGTTTTCAGTCTTGGTTAAAAAGGATTTTATTTCCCCAGCAGGAAATTCTAAGCCCCAAGCACCAAGCTTTTTAGATCAAAGAGCCTTCCAGCTGTCTAAAGCCATCAGGCTTAATCATTTCTTTGTACTAAACTTAGTGGTCCCTGGTTTTCAGGTCTCCATGGACAATCCCACTTGAGCTCACCATGAGTATTTCATATTACTCTCAGATTTAAAGCATGAAGATTAGATTAAAAACTGTTTATCAAGTAACTTCAAAATAAATCTGGAGCATGAAATTCCCATTTTCTTACCTTAAGGATCCTACTTTCTCCCACATTGAGGTTTGATAAGGAGAAAAAAGACAAAAGTATTATAGACATAACTAAGCTTGGACAAGACCAGAGTCATTACTTATCTGAACTCCTGGCATCTTTCATCTACAGATGTGGCTAGAATAAGCCTGAAAAGGGCTTTAAGGAACACCTTTCCAGTTGAATTAAATGGAATTGAATTGCTTCATCCTTCTATATCTTTGTCCTTCTAATTTCTATCTGGTCCTGGCAAGGACTTTTAGAACTGTGAAGAGTCCCATTTCTATGAGCCTGTCTGATCACTTCTCCATCTAAAACTTCAATTAAATTCTAGTCTCTAGCTTAATCTGGCTTTTATGGCCTAGTACTTTAAAGGACTCCAACAAATATGGCTTCTTTGCATATTCAGAATTCAACTACCTTCATCAAATAAGTAAGTGAACAACCATTCCTTAAATGTCAAGTACAGTGCTAAGCAAATTACAAATACCTTCATTTCTTCCTCATCTCAACTCTGGGGAGTAGGTTCTGTTATTATTTCCATTTCACTTTGAGATACCTGAGGCAGACAGAGGTTAGATGACTTATACAAGGTCATATAGCTAGCGATTGTTTGAAGCAGGATTTAAATTCAAGTGTTTGTGATTCTACTTCTAATGGAGAGAGCAAGTCAAAAGGAGAGCTAGTCAAAATGAAGATAAATGTTATTTGCTTAATACCATTTTCTACTCCCCTTCTTCCTTTTGATCCCATTGTTTTATAATGAAAGCTATTGACAAAAAAAAAGTCTATTTCTGGAAAGAAAGTCACTGAATTCTGGGGTAGAACTTCATTTTTAGGACTTGGCATAAATTAAATTCAGAGTTGGTTATTGTGAGAATCTCCAAGTTCAAATTCATTATCATGCTATTATGCCATGTGTATTTAGGCTCAAATTTATTGACTTCTTTTTTTAATTACATTGCACCTTTTATAGCTCAAGATCATAAGTGGGAAAAGAGATGCAATAAAGCCAATTCCTGCTATTTTGTTTACTATTTTAGAAAACTACAACACATTTTAGTAAGTCAGTACAATTTTTGTACTTTTCAAATTCAATTACGTTGACTGCTTTGTCTATATTGATAAGCAACCACTGCAGAAAGCTAATGCACTCCAGCAGAATGGGACAAGGACAAAGTATCATTTGATAGTGAAGAGAGAAAAATCTTTATTTAACTGACAATCAAGTGAGTCTTTTCAATATTCCAGAAATTTTACAGGAGAATATCTTCTTTTAAATGATCTGTGTTTAATTGTTTAACATACAATATGAGAGTTATCTTAAATTTTATGAGAAAATGAAGGAAAAAAGGAATAGTAGTCTTTACTGCTGTATTTTAATGTCAGTAATTTTTTTTATTAAATCTTTTTATTTGCATAACATATGTATGGGTAGTTCCTCAGCATTGATCTCTACAGAGCTTTTCCTTACAAATTTTACCCCCAGTCCCCTGCCCTCCCCTAGATGGCAGGAAGTCCACTACATGTTAATAATGTTAAAATACTTGACAAGTTGTGCAAGAAAAATCCTATCTACAAGAAAAAAAAATCAGAGAAAGAAAACACACTGCAAGCAAACCTCAATAGAGAGCATGAAAATGTTATGTTGTGGTCCACATTTCATATACCTCTCTCTGGGTGTATATGGCTTTCTTCACTGAACGGTTGGAACTGGTTTGAGACAATTCTTTGTTGCAGAGAGCCATGTCCATCAGAGATGATCATCATGTAATATTGTTGTTGCTGTGTATAATGATCTCCTGGTTCTGCTCGTTTCACTCAGCATCAGTTCATATAAGTCTCTCTAGGCCTCTCTGAAATCGTCCTGCTGGTCGTTTCTTACAGAGCAATAATATTCCATAACATTCATATACCATAATTTATTCAGCCTCTCTCCAATTGATGAGCATCCATTCAGTTTCCAGTTTCTAGCCACTATAAAAAGGGCTGCCACAAACATTCTTGCACATGTGGGTCCCTTTCCTTCCTCTAAGATCTCTTTGGGATATAAGCCCAATAGAAATATTGCTGGATCAAAGGGTATGCACAGTTTGATAACTTTTTGAGCATAGCTCCAAATTGCTCTCCAGAATGGGTGGATCTGTTCGCAGTTCCACCAACAATGTATTAGTGTCCCAGCTTTCCCACATCCCCTCTAGCATTCATAGTTATCTTTTCCTATCATTTTAGCCAATCAATGTTAGGAATTTTTAAATAAATAAAGATTGTTTCATAAATAAGTGGAAGTGATAATTGTAATTTTTAGGAATCAAGATGATTTATTATGTGTTCAAACTTAAAAATAAGAATCTTTGCACAATATAAATGCTTCCTTCTCCCCACAAGCATTCAAATTGTCAAATGTTTCTTTCCCCTCCATTTAGAGGAATAGTTTTTACAGGAAGCAAGGAAGAGGGAATCTAAATACACATATGACACTGATTCCCATGCTTTCTGATTTTCTATATTCTGTTCATCCTTTGAAACCCATGGCAAGTCATATCTTCTCCAGGCTTTCTCAAGTGCTTCTTATTCATATTTATTTTAATAAACTTCATAACATGTAGTACTGAGTGTTTTCTAAATTCACTATCCTCTTTTCAGTACTTATTCTTGCAATTAGATTTATAGATTCATATTGGAAATGAAATTAAATAGCACCTAGTTAAGTCTACCCTACTTCCAATGAGAAAACTAACATTCAGAGACTTTATGTGACTTATCCAATGTTATAGTTAGTGTCAAATTTTAAGGAGGCAGGGAGATAAGAAGAATGATAAGATTGTCTCCTAAACTTGTTATTAGTGGTAGATTGAAGGCAAAATTAGGTACCTGATGTACCTCCCCATTCTCAAAAGAAGACTTGACTTCCTTTCAAGACGTGAAGCTGGAGGTTGGGGCCAAAAGTTGGATGCTTTACTAAGCTCAGAAAGATGAGTTGTAGGGTTAAATTTATATCTATCTACCTATAATTATATAATCTATAATTATATTATATCTTTTTCCTATTGTTAGTCAGTGGGATGTAGTTTACAGATTCAAGATACAGTCCTGATTACCATTCTTAAAGAGGGAACAGAAGACCTCACTTGTTATATTCAATACTTCAATTCCAGCTAAATATCAATTCTACAATGAATAGCTATATAAAAATAGAAAAAAATACATAAACTAATAAAACAGAAAGTAAAAAATATGCCAGACCATACAAAGTAAACATTCTCTCTTATTGACAGTAAAGTAACCTAGCTCAATCAAGAGACATTCTCTAATCTCTTTCAAAGGGGAAATTCATGAAATCTTTAGTGTACTATTCTGGGAATAGGGATATGATAGACATTGTCATCTCCTCTCTTATTGGCTTCTTCCCATAGTATTTTCTCCATTCAACCATTCAACCAGCCCAGGGGCTGGCAATGAGCATCTTCTCTCTCAAAGTAGGAAGCCCAAACAGACCAGGGAACCCAAATATACTGACAAGAGTATCTTTTTCTTTCTTGAATTTACTCTGCCCCCCTTCTCATGCATTGATTTCCACTAATAAGGAGATAGTCCCATACTGATGAATTTTGTTGTTAAAAGAGCATATATTAGATACCCATTATTGACCAGACACTGTGTGAAATGCTTGAAAAGTATTAACTCATTTAATCCTCACAACTATCCGGGCAAAAGGCTATTATTTTACCCATTTTACAGTTGAGAAAAGTGAAGCCATAGAGATTAAATAATTTATTCTGACTCATGCAGTTAATAAAGGTCAGACTGGATTTGAAGTCAGCATTTCTTGACTCCATACCCAGTATTCTATCAGTATGCCAATAGATTATCCCATTTGTAAAATGACAATTGCACTACCTAAAGCTCAGATGCCTGTTGTAGAGGAAAGTGCATTTGGAATTATAAAGGAGAATATAAATATGAGCATAAAGTTACTTTATTTGATATTTTCTAATTTGTAACTTATAAGTAACAACTCTCAAATGAATTAACTCGAATTTAGAAAAGCACACAATGCATTGTAAACATTTATAAATAGGAATTATTGTTATATATATGCATATCAAACAAAATAAATAATGAATACATATTAACTATTATATATATATATATATATATATATATGTTTTTCTCCAAAATAAATAAATTGTTCCTTGAAAATAATACAGTTCCGCACAAAATATGTCTACCAGTTATTTTGTTATTTGCCTTTATTACCCGGATATGGTAAATATATTGAAATCAAATTGTATTTCTAGCAAATATCCTTTGCTGTTGGACTTATCTGGGACTTAAAACTTGTATGTAATAGGACTTAAAATATTTTCTGATTGAGTGAGTTACATACTGGGAGTTCCCAAAGTCTTTACATGGAGTTTTAATAGGTTAAAGTTCCCTCCATCCAGAAGAAAAGGATAAGGTTCCCTTTAAACCTTTAACAGATTAAAATTCTAAATTAGGATTTTTGGGGTACTCTGTATAAGGCAAAAGTCAACATCTAATCTAGCATTTACCTAAATCATGAAAAACTTCATCCCTGACAATTAGCCAATTGCTTCTAATCGAAAACCACCAAAGACTGAGAAGGTACTACCAAGACAATCATCTATTTTATGTTTTGAAAGTTTTAAATGTTATGAAGGTTTTCCTTACAATTAAACTAATTTATCTTTCTGTAATTATTCCTAGTAATTAGAATCATAGATTCATATTGGAAGTAAAATTAAATAGTATCTAGTCAACAGTACCCTACTTGCAATGAGAATTCTTCTCTTTTTTTTTTTTTTTTTTTAGGAAGTCCACAACTGTAATTTTGCTACTAAATATTTCCCTATTCTCTCATTTTCTTTTTTTTTAAGCTTTTCATTTGTATAACATATGTATGGGTAGTTCCCCAACCTTGATCTTTACAAAGCTTTCCAATACAAATTTTACCCCCAGTCCCCTCCCCTCCCCCAGATGGCAGGAAGTCCACTACATGTTAATAATGTTGAAATGCTTGAGAAGTTATGCAAGAAAAATCCTATCTACAAGAAAAAAAAAAAGAATCAGAGAAAGGCAACACAATGCAAGCAAATGTCAATAGAGATCATGAAAATGTTACGTTGTGGTCCATATGTCATGTGCCTCTTTCTGGGTGTATATGGTTTTCTTCAGTGAACCACTGGAACTGGTTTGAGACAATTCTTTATTGCAGAGAGCCATGACCATCAGAATTGATCATCATGTAATACTGTTGTTGCTGTGCATGATGATCTCCTGGTTCTCTCGTTTCACTCAGCATCGGTTCATGCAAGTCTCTCCAGGCCTCTCTGAAATCGTCCTGCTGGTCGTTTCTTACAGAACAATAATATTCCATAACATTCATATACCATAATTTATTCAGCCATTCTCCAATTGAAGGGCATCCATTCAGTTTCCAGTTTCTAGCCACTACAAAAAGGGCTGCCACAAACATTCTTGCACATGTGGGGCCCTTTCCTTCCTTTATGATTTCTTTGGGATATAAGCCCAGTAGAAACACTGCTGGGTCAAAGGGTATGCACAGTTTGACAACTTTTTGAGCATAGCTCCAAATTGCTCTCCAGAATGGTTGGATCCGTTCACAGTTCCACCAACAATGTATTAGTGTCCCAGCCCTCCCACATCCCCTCCAACATTCATCGTTATCTTTTCCTGTCATTTTAGCCAATCTGACAGGTGTGTAGTGCTATCTCAGAGTTGTCTTAATTTGCATTTCTCTGATCAATAGTGATTTGGAGCAACTTTTCATATGACTAGAGATGGTTTTAATTTCATCATCTGAAAATTGTCTGTTCATATCCCTTGACCATTTATCTATTGAAGAGTGGCTTGAATTCTTATATATATGAGATAATTCTCTATATATTTTAGAAATGAGGCCTTTATGAGAACCATTGAATGTAAAGATGATTTCCCAATTAGACGCTTCCCTCCTAATCTTGTCTGCATTTGTTTTGTTTGTACAGAAACTTTTTAACTTAATATAGTCAAAATTATCCATCTGGTGTTCAATTAGGAGTTCCAATTCTTCTTTGGACATAAATTTGTTCCACCTCCACAGGTCTGAGAGATAAACTATATCACGTTCCTCTAACTTGCTTACAAAGTCCCTCTTTATATCTAGATCATGAACCCATTTAGATCTTATCTTGGTATGTGGTGTTAGGTATGGGGCAAGCCCTAATTTCTTCCACACTAGTTTTCAATTTTCCCAGCAGTTTTTGCCAAATAGAGAGTATTTATCCCAAAAGCTGTGTTCTTTGGGTTTATCGAACACTAGATTGTTAAGGTTAATGCCTAGGTTGTCCTGATAACCTATCCTGTGCCACTGATCCACTGCTCTATTTCTTATC